>VYZR01006547.1:31373-62055 GCA_013400675.1 Oxylabes madagascariensis
TTTTTTTTTTTTTTTTTTTTTTTTTTTTTGAACAGAAGCAGTAAAAAGAACCCAGAAGCACCGAGTGCTTAAAACAGGGCAAAGAAACAGCTGGGGAGAAGGATGGGGAAGGAGCAGACCCAAAGCCAATGTGGATGAGCGATGGCCCATCTGCAGGAGTGGGGCTTCTAAATTTGCTCTGCCCCAGCAGGAAGATGTGCAGCTGCCTGGAAATTCAGGTGGAAGAGCCTGGCCCTTGTAGCCAGAAGATTTTGAACTCCCTCCCCATGGTGGATATAGAGAAGGGACAGGGAAGGTACGTGGCAGACCGAACCAGAGCTTCCTTCTTGCTTCATGCAAGGCAAGTCTTGCGCTAGAGAAGACAACGACCACCTGAAACACCCCCCAGTGATCCCAAACAGACCAGACTCCACAGTCCTTACTCAGGACAGAAAAAGAGACCCAACAACAACACCCAGGAGTTTTTTCCTGAGTAAGGAGTGCATGAGCAGACTTCACAAAGCTTCTCTAAAAGGGAGCAGGGAGTCCTGCCTGGCACTGCATTCCCACAAGAGACATCATATAATGGTCAGGACACTTAGACAATAAAAACACAAAAAAAACCCTAAACCCCAGTCTTTCTATCACATGTTTTTTCCTTCTGAATCATCTGACCAGTGGTGATATTTGGAGCAATGAAGTGGATCCCTTCCCTTGCTCTAAAGAAAGTTATCCTGGCTTTCTCCCGAGTGGCTTGGGGCTCAACCAGGGATGAATCCACCTCGATGGACACGGAACCAACAGCCAAAACTCCCACGGGTGGCAAGGGAAGTTTTGCCTGCAGGAGGACGGTGAAGGTAGCCTGGTCTGGTCTCTCTAGATGTGGCACAGGTTTTTTCTCCAGGAAAGCAGGGACTTCAGGAAGAGTTGCACGGGAGCAGCGTTGGGTCTATTTTATCCTTTCACATCCCACCTTCGCCCTTCACGTAAGGAAACAGTTGAAAAACTAAAAAAAATTAAAAGCTACTGTACAACCAAGTAAACTGCAATTATTGTGCTGTCTTAGGCAGTCAAGGAACTTAAAAGGCAAAAACAGAAAGAAAAAAAAGATTTTTTTCACGTGTTTATCAGTTGAGACACTAGTTTTCCCATGCCTACAAGAGTCCTCAGCAATACCAGCCTCCCAAATAAGGTCCAGGCTATTCCAAAACAGCGTGAGCAAATTTTTCACTGTATTCAGATGGAAGCTGATGACTGAAAGATTAGTGCACATTTAACCGTGGCTGATGAGAGCAACTTTTAAAGAAATTCAAGTATTCATCAGTAATCTGTTCGGTTCAGAAATACTTTTGTCATCTTTAGTTTCAAGTTTTCAGAAACAGCAAGGAAAAGGGAAAGGTCACCTGTTGTGTAAGAAAATAATATTGCAAATAGTGCTGTTACATTTGACCAGGAAAGCAAGGCTGTTCAGTTGGTGCACAACAATTTTCTCCGTTCCTTGCTTTTGGGGAGAGAATAGACTTCAAATCACTTTCTCAAGACATGCACCAGCAGGTTTTCCTTCTGCATGTTGTAACCCACCCCTTCACTGCTCATCCCCCACAACAGCACAAACCCAGCAAAAATGAAATTTTCACGGCGCACTTCCAGCACCTCTCACACACGTTAACTTAAGCCTCACAACATCCCTGTGAGGTAGGTAAATATTATTATACCCATGTACAGATGGGTAAACTGTAGGCACAGAAAGGTTAAATCACTTGCCCAAGGTTACACAGCAACTTCGTGGCAGAGCTGGGATCGAAACCCAGGAGTACTGTCACCCAAAAATCTGCAATGACTTATAGATCGTGGCCACTTTCTACGCTCTCTGTAAGAGACCATCTGACAAACACAGCATTGCACAAATCCAATTAACTCCGCGGATTACAAAGTGCCTGGCTTTCAAACAGTTGCCTTGCTGCATGTGTCCCAAAGGAATGGGGAGGGCACAGGAAGGTTTATGCTCTCAAATAATTTTTTTTCCGTTTGCAGGGCTTGGTTTTGGTTTGGTTTCAATTTTAGGTTTTTAATATATGACAGGAAATGGTATCCACATTATTTTATCAACAACGTCACTTTCCAATTGGGTTCTGCGCATGTCTGAATATACACTGAAGTCCAGATGGTTCATGCAGATTTATTTTAATAGTCACCAATTGCCTCCCTCCTCATCAGCGAAGCGCCAATGGAACATATGCAGCGATCCGTCATCTCATTTTCCCATTTTTCTCATTATCCCACTGTCTGAGCTTCAAGTAAGGAACAAGGGTTGAACACAGGCAATACCCAGCACAGCAGGAAAGCTCCTCCCTTTCTTCACATCACACCTTGACAGGAAAGAGTCACCACACCAAGTTATTCCCAAGTTCAAACACAACAGAACAATGAAGCGATTCTGAATGTGCTCATGGAGAATTAAGTGGATTGCAACAATCTCTAGCGGTACCCAAAGGTCTGGAAATGCGTTCTGCACACAGTGAAAGGTTTGCCCACGTCTATTTGGGATAGCCTCAAATCTCCTCGTTCAAACCAGGCTGAGATTCTCTGCACCAGAATACACCTGAGCTCCAAGGAAAAATAAAACCAGCAATCATAACCCTGGGACAGCACCATTCCCAAAGCCCCCAGGGCTTGAGACAACTGCCAAAAGAACAGCATGCAAGCTCCAGCAAGCAAAGGGTCCACAACGGAGTTCACATCATCCCTACCATCCTATATCAGCCACCTCAGCTTCTGTGGGGATTGGCATAGACGTTATTTTGTCGTGGTTATTTGGGTTTTTGTTTTCTGGTGGGTTTTCTTTTGCAGGACCACATTCGATCTGAACAGAACCCAGAGAAAAGCAAACCCAGTAAAAGAAGGAAAAATCCTAGGAAAGCCTGTCTCCACAATTTTCCGCTGAACCCGGCAGCTTCCAAATTGTCTCCTGCCCAAGCTGCCCAGCAAGCAGGCACTAAAAGGTTTTGCAAATGCACAGTAGTAAGTTTTCCTTTTCAAAGCACCTCTGAGCTTCAACGAAATCATGCTGGACTAACCTCAGACCACATTTTCTTCAGGAGGTTTAGTCATGCTGCAGGTGTGCGGGTGACAGGTGTGACATGCAGGGCCAGGGGTGGGATAAATTGTGAAGTGAATCTTGTGTGTACAAAAATATATCTGAAGAGCACAGGATGACTGCACTCTGAAAGTCAATAGCAATGCTCCTCACGTGAGCCAGGTTTTAGCAGACCATTCACTAAAGCTTGGAATTAATTTTGCCCTGTTTCACCCAGTCAGCTTTAAATAAAAATACATGCAAATGACTGCTGACTTTTGGCAGGTGCACAAAAGGACGGGGTGAAGCAGAGAATTAGTTCCACTCCCAAACACTGAAAATATATATATTTACACTTGAAATGGGTGTCTCGCTTGCACTTTGCACTGGTAATTATTCACCATTGGCTCCTCTTCTGCAGTTCAGGTTGGATTTGCTGCCAATGAAAAATGCCTCGTGTGGGTGGCAAAGCATGACAAGGGCATGGACAGGAACCTTGTAATTCCTGTGTTTCCACTGTTGATTTGGTCTGGTCTGAATGATTCCTGTCTCCAAATTAGCTGCCTATGGATGTGTAACACTATCACAGTAAACATGCCATCCATCTGACATGGATGGAGGGATGGATGGGTTGACATCTGAGCCATAAAAGTGATGCAGTTTGCAAAACAACCTCAGCAAAGGGAACAAAGTGAACTGAAAAATAGCTTGTCCATTGAATCAGGCAGAAAACAGGAAAATGCCAGATCAGAGCTGACGTACTCCACCACGTCGTGCATCGTGCTCTGTGGCATGGAGTTACATCTTTATCAGGAAATTAAGCACTTCCAGGATCCATTCTGGCCATGAAGCCAACTGAGTAGTGCTGGCCCCATCCTGACTCCTAAAATCTTCCACCCCAGATATGGAGCAGCTGCATCCAAACTGCCGACTGGGGACGGTCTCTGGTCAGTGCCAAAGCCTGGACAAGCTGTGCCTGAGCCCAGGGCTCCTTGGAGTGGATCAAAACCATGCCAGGGAAGGTTTGAACAATAACAGTCGGGATGGTGGAGCCCTCGTGCCTTGGCATTGCCCTGGCATGGCACAGTTGGCTGGTTTAGATGATCCCAGGGTGAATCCAGCACCACAAATGTGCCAGAGAAGTTGCCCACTGATCTTGTGATGTGAATAAATACAGGCTCAACCTTCTCCATGGCAGTTTGAAAAGCTCCTCGTGCAGTATCTTCTGGCCAGAAGGTGGGATATGGTATAGAAAAGGTACCAGGGAAAAGCTGAGGAGTTAAAGTGAAACCAAAACAAGTTGCTGACCATCCTGCAAAAGTGCACACCAAAAAATCAAAGGGCAAAAAAATAAAACAGGAGGAGCAGACGAGACTCTTAGCACTGGGATTAGTACCAATAGAGAGCTGGGGTAGTTTTCTACCCTGAGCTTTTGGCTTGGCAAAAGGCGCTGTTTGGCAACAAGATCACAGGTAATCCCAAAAGGAAATGGTCACCACCCCAAACTGTCCACCAGGAACATGTTGGGAGTAGTGGCAGAGCATATGCTTCACGTTAAGGCTGTAATAATGAAGTCCTGGAAAAAGAAATAGTTCTTCAGGGATGACACAGGCGCTCCCTGGAAATCCTTTGCTAAATGAGGATGCTGATGGATATCATTCAAAGAAAGGAGAAGCAGAGGCAGAAAGTTTATGCAAGTAATGAAACAGTCTTAACTTGCAGTGGAGGCACCTGCCTTTGTTGTTATCCACACTACGAGCCACGAAGGAGGAGGACTTTGGAACAGGGATATGTCAAGCCCTTGGTTAAGCTGGTTTGGTTGTGAGAAGTTAGCACTGCATTGAGAAGTAAGGACACTTCCAGAGTGTTTTGCCCCTCCGCTCCTGGCACGGGGCGGAGGCGACGGCTGTTGGTGTGGTGGTGTGGAGTAAGATCCCGTTCCTGAGGGAAGGCAGGCTGGAGTTGCTCACGAGAGGCAACACTGAAAGGTCTCCTCCTCCTGGCACCTGGTGACCGTGCCTTGGCTCGTTGTCACTGTCCTGGTGGGAAGGGTCCAGCTGCTCAGTGATCAGCACCACATTTCCAGACCTCAAGGTTGATGGGTTTGGGGAGCAGGACCTTCTTACGATGCTTTTGAAAACGAGAATGCCACCTCCTGGAAAATGGTCCCCGTGGAACAACAGGGCTGCTTGCCATCCATTCCTTTCTCATGCTTTTGCCACAGAAATGCAGATGTGAGGAGGAGAGCTCTTCATGCAAGGACCAAGGGGAGCCTTTACATGGGGAATTAGATCAAGATAAGTCTACACTAACATTAAAGGCAAGTCAAAAGAAAGCTCTGGAAGGAGAAATGCAGGCCTGTAGCTGGAGGATGGGCACCTCTGTGCTTTTAGGACTCAGCAGGTGGGGACAGCGAGTTCACTTCACAAATTACCTCCTTTTATGGAGACAGCACACTGATCAGGGGAGAAACAGGGCGAAACGTTAGTAGGACACTTGAGAAGGGACTGGCTGTGGGGCACAGACAATGGAGAAGGGAAATGAAAGCTTTTCACAAATATATATCAGTTCATGTATATATATATAAATATATATATAAATATTTATGTGCACAGCAAACAAGGGACTGGGGAGTTAGATAGGAGATGACAAGACCAAATCCCTCCCTTTGCATGAAAATGTGACCATCACATTGGTTGTAATCAGAGCCCAGAAACATCTGCCCGAAATGGAGTTTGACTGGGAATTACAGTACCAGTGACAATTTGGCTTTGTATAAACTTTGCCGTGTGTCTATAGTTTGGCCTGAAGGAGTCCTGCCCTCCTTGAAAGGGACGGACACCAGTTAAAAGTTTCCTTTACAAAACAAAATGAAACAACTGAAGAAACCCCAACATTTTCTCAGAACACTGCAAAGGATCACTGATTGAAAAAAATGTTTCTCTTCAGGTATATTCAGGCGAAGAAAGCATTCAGCTTCTTTAAACTGTTATATAAAATTGGTACTAGTTTCTTTAAATACTATCATAATTAAAAAAACCAACTGATTCCTGAAATTAAAAAAAAAAATCATAATCATAATTAAAAAATATCCCCCCATGCTGATCTTCTCTTCAGAATAGGTCAGCATGGGAGTTTTGCACCGTAGACAGTTACAGTATTTCTGGAATAAAAAATTGCAATTACACACAGAAAATACTACAGCATTCACTTAAAAATATCTCATTTTGTTGTTGTTGTTTTTCCCCTCCCAAGTAGAGGGATGGTGGGATTGAAAAGATGCCCTGAAACGGGAATATTCCTTTAAAGGAGCAATACTCTCGAAATGGAAAAAAGGTGTCGGATAGACGCAAACCCGGTGATTTAACTCAAAAAAAAAACCAAAAAAACCCAAGAGATTCCAGCACAGAAACAGAATCCGTGAGAGATGAGAATGTTCAGACACCGAGCGGGTCATTTGGAAATGTCAAGACAACCCCACAGCCCTCGGTGGGACCGTCTGGGCTTTGCCAGCATCGGAGGTGGCAGCATCTCCTGGCGGTGGAAGGCTAAGCTAAACCACGGAGCTCTTGCTACGCTCTTGGATTTCCTCTGGTTGTTGTTTCTCGCCATGTACTTACAGTAGAGGGTGACACGAGACAGTTTTTTATCAGCAGTTCCCCACATGTAACCGAGTCGAAGAATTTTCTCAGCTAAATCACAACAACAACATCAACAAAAAATACAAAGCACCAAATCATCTCAAGACGTGAGTCAGTTTTACAGGTTATTACCGTTTGAAGAAGTTTTGTTGGTTGTTTTGTTGTTGTTTGTTTTTGTGTTTTTGTGTTTTTTTTATCCCGACTTTTCATGTTTTGTTTTCCTTAAAAACAAAACAGAAACAAAACAAAAAATCAAAACCCAAAAATCCCCAAAATGGAACGAAGGATGCTTTACAATCACTTTAAGGCTCGCACTGAATGAGACATGACAGGTCTTACACGAGATTACAAATAATACATGTATGCCTTTCACAGCCTTAAAATGATACAGTAGGTCAAATTATTTTGCCAGTCACTGATCAAGTATTGTGCCTTTAAATTGACTCGCTTTTTGCTACCATGCTGAGTTTTATTATTACTGAAATAATTATTAGATATGTGGAAATGTACTTTCGAATCATGTTTTTGGTTTATAATTTTGATAATTTCTCATTTTCCAGAAATCAAGGTGGCAGGCCTTATTCTGGGCTCAGACTGTTGGTATTTGCTCCACTGGAGACAGTGGGGCTTTAGCATGAGCAGTTGTTGGGAACAAGATCAGATCCTGTGTTTTCACACTGGTCTGGTACAATCCCACCTTTGTACAGGGTCCATTTCCACAAGGAAAACGGTTCCAGGGTGGGGTCATCTTTATAACACGACTCGGTCAAGGCTTGGCCCAATGGTGTCATAAATGCCTTGCCAAATTATCTTACAGACCTGATTTTGTCTTTCAGCTGTTGGAAAAATCAAACTCCATTGGGGTTGTCTTGGCTTTGCTTTCTTATCTTTGCTTTCTTATCTTTAGACATTTGGAGGGTTTTTTCTGCTAAACCCAATAAGAGCAACTGGATTAATTTTTTTTCATACACTTCTCTCTTTTTGTTGTTGTTGTTAATTTTTTTTTTTTTAATTTTTAAGTTGGCATTACAGCTGGATGGTTGGTTTTTCTTTTGTTTTTTTCCTGGCATATAATCATCAAAGAGTTTTGCATGAGAAAGGTGACAGTACTTAATGAAACTCAGCACCTAAGGGCATAAGGCAGTTGTAGGTTTGTTTGTTTGTTTTTTTTTTTTATTTTTCAATCAGCACCAATCCCATAAATAATGTTCTACACTTGGTGTACGGTATAAAACTGATGTGGAGATGCCTCCTTCTCCACCTGTGAATCCTAGGTGTGGAAGTTGAAATACTGTTTCTTGTGTGTAAAAAACAAAAGAAAAGTTTTTCTTTTTGTTTTTACTTACAAAACATAGAGAATATCTTTTTTTTTTATACATACAGCAACCAGAAAGAAAGCTTATCTGAAGGTTTGTGTTTGTTTCATGATCTGTGTTTACCGTAAACAAAAATAAGGTCCCCTCTTTTACTTTTGCTTTAAGGAGCTTTAAAGTGAAGATTCATATTGTAGCAACTCATATAAGAGAGGTCCATCTCTATACCTAATACCTACAGCTGTGGGGGTGATATATTGGAGGATGTTGATAGTTCTTCTTAACCTCCTGTCTACAAAATGAGCATCCCAGGCAGGATATCTTTTTCTTGGGATGTCAATCTTAATGAGAGGCCCCTCGGGGGGGTAGGGTCGCCCAGATGGAGTAGATGGTACCATTGCTCTCACCTGGAAAACGGGCAAGCAAGTGTCAGCTGTGAGTTCCTCCTGTTGCTCCGTGACCGCTCTGGTGGGCGTAGCCTGGGCCCCCCGGTACCCAGGGGTTTGAGGCGCCATGGGCTCAACATCGGGGGGCAAAGGAATGCCCCAGAGCAGCTCGGCGCAACAGGAGCTGGCAAAGATCTTAGCTCTTGGCCCCATGGGATGCAGCACACCATAATATAACAGCATCAAAGCTATCCCAGCAGCAAAGCTAAGAAAGACACAACACAGTGCTGGCACGGCATAGGAGTCAGTGGTGTCGGGATCTCTGTAAAAATACCAAAGGAGCGTCAAGGTAGCGTTCTCCGTCAGGACCACCGTGTAATACGCAAACATTCGGTATCGAGTCCGCCCTTCCTTGACATTAAACCAGCAGAAAATGTACACAATCCCTACCACCATGTTGAAGAGGATCTCCTCCCACTTAGACATGCAGAAATCTGTCCCACCATGGATGATCCAGAAAGCCATGGCACACCAATGGACCACTACAAAGATCCCAAAGTAGAGCTGGAAGATGGAAGCAAAGAGAGCAAAAGAAATAACTCGGGATGAGATGGTGAAGAGGCGCCAGAAGAGATGGATGAGGGCCCCTCTGTAGCTCATACTCTTCTTGTCGTCCCTAGAGTCCCGAAGAAGCTTGTGATAGGAGGCTAGCACCCAAGCCAGGGACATCAGGGAGGCCACAGAGGACACACCTGCCGGAAGACACACAGATCCACTGAATTAGACAGGAGCTTTGGTGGAAAACATCATCTGCTCACTAAATTATTGCATCTGGGGCAGGCTCGGGAGCCTGAAGGTTCAACTCACGTCAGGTTGTCCTTACAGTCTGGAGGAGAGAAATACAAAGATATCAGTGTGGGAATTGGAAATGGTGCCATATTCAGGAGTTCTCTGACTCCTTCTCCTTATCTTCCTGAGCCACTGGATCAGCCACCCCACCCCAGCTGTTCCAGAAGGGAACAGCCTCTGTGCTCATCCTGACTGGATCCACATTTGAGAGTTTGAAATCCAGATCTCATCTAAATGCTGAAGCCCAAGTGTGAAAGTTACTTTCTTGGAGAGCGGAATCTCTCTTGGAATGCACCATGGCAAGAGCAGAACACCTGTATTCCCTGCAACCATATGGATTCTTTTTTATTCTAAAATTCTCTTATTTAAGCAACATCCCATTAATTCTGCATTACTCAGGAATCCCCATTTGCATTTGCCCTTTGGAAAAACAAGGTTTTTGTCCCATGCATAAAAACGTATAAATCCAGGGAGCATCAAGACTCATCAATACCCTCGAAAGAGTCCTAGACAAAAGGATCTGATCCCTCCAGCAAATCCTCTGCCTTGTTTCCAGGATGGACCAAAGACCTATACTGGAGGTAGCTCTTCCCCAGCCTTGTCTCCTGGCTGGAGCACAAATCCAAGTCACAGTCATGTCAGGGACGGCACAGCCTGCACTGGGGGCACCTTCAGCCCCCAACACGTCGCCCTGCACCCTGACATGGGGCAGAACACTTCACGATATTCCAAAGGGACCTGGTCTTATTCTCCATCCCAACCAACATTTAAACAACTTGTTTCCTCCAGAAGATAAAATAGTGGCCCCACCACACTTGAGAGGCTTTTAAAAATATAATTCCATTGATTATCACAAGGGTAGATTGAATGACTCATGGAGCAAAGCATCACAATAAAAATTAAGTGAGAGATTTATGGGAAAAGAAAGAGCTGCTGGCATCTTATTCCTTTGCCCCCACTGCTGCTCACTGGATAGCTGTTCTGCAGGTGAGGAAACAGATGATGGACCAAAATCCATATTTGGGAAGCTCAATAATTGGATAGCTATGGTTGGATTGGGCCTTTGCCCAAGATTTACCTGGGAATATCAGATAAAAGTCCAAAGGAAAAACTGCTAATGGCTCCAAACAAAACCATGAGAAATGTCCCTCCATCTCTGACGTGTAACTGAGTGATAGGTCCAGATCTTATCTGGCTTTTACTTCTTTAAGAAAATCCAAGGAACATCTTGCTGCAGCTGCTCAGAATTAAAAAGGTAAAATGCCTGAAAAACCTGAATTTCTTCTTCTGATTTCTTTTCTCTCTGCTCACAGGGGCCTGGCTTCCATGGGAATGCAAATAAGGTCCACTGACTCCTCAGACCTCACTCTACAGAATTTATCTTGATTTTGAGGAGCCCACCCCACAGTGTGGCAGGGTTAGATTTCCCTCCTTCCAACCTATCCATGTCTGGAGGAGAGATGATGGAGAATAAAGCCAGGAAGGATGCCAGACTTCACCTTTGCCCTCATTGGAATTCTCACAGCCTGCAAAGTCCACCAAAACTACACCTTTTCATCAGCTCTCAAGTTTCCCTCTGAACCCCTTATCTTTGGGCTCAAATGTGCATTAGAATTTCAGACTGAATTTTAAAAAACAACAAACAGCAAAGCAGTGAGAGCAGTGGCCTTATCCAAGAGGGAAGCTTTAAGCCACCAACTTTAAGAAAATCACGATTTCCCCCGAGTTCTAAGTCCTTACTAAGAAACATTTGCACATAGGACTTGGGGATTCCAGCCACAGAGTCACAGAATGGTTGGAGTTGGAAGGAAGCCCTGGAGATCATCCAATCACTCTGCCAAGGTAGGATCACCTGGAGCAGGTGGCACAGGAACACATCCAGGTGGGTTTGGAACGTCTCCAGAGAGGGAACTCCATGCTCTCCCTGGGCAGCTGTTACAGTGCTCAGTGCCACCCTCAGGGTAAAGAAGTTCTTTCTCACGTTGAGGTGGAACTTCTTGTGGTTTATTTTATGGCCACTGCTCCTCATCCTGTCACTGGGCACCTCTGCAAAGGGTCTGACACCATCTTCTGACACCCCTTGGAGGTATTTATATGGATTATTGAGATCCCCTCTCAGTATTCTCCAGACTGAACAGGACCAGCTCCCTCAGTCTCTCCCCATAATGGATGGAAACTTCTACATATGAGCAGCCTCATACTCAGGCAGATGTAAATTAGATTCATTTTTAACCTATTAGATGAGTTACATTTTTGGTAGACTTTATTAACAGTTTTGGAAGGATGAGTCACGCCACAAAGTTTTGTTATGTGTATAAGTACTGTTTGTTGCACTATCTCTTGGTTATTCAGTTTAAAAACTTTCTATGATGAGCAGGGAAAAAATATGTCATTTATTGCCTTATTTTAGTGCTGTTTTACTAGAAACTTGTACAGCATTAGCTGTACCTGTACTGGGAAACTCAAGCAGCACCAACCCACAGGAGACAGATGTGTCACCCTGGATTAAAAATGTTTCTGTTGGGCTCATTTATTCTAGAAAAGAGAGGGGAATAAAATACACCCAAAACAATCCCCCAGTTTGCACATAAAGGCTTTACCTAATGTTTTCAGGGCAGAACCCTTCACTAATCACAGCTTTTGCTGTAAATTGCACAGAGCTGGCTCAGAGAGTTGAGTCACTCGCACGGCACCCGGGCTGCTGACAGTCATCTGAACGTCTCCTCCAGCCAGCAGAGAGAGGCAGACACCCCCAGAAAGTGATTCAGCCTGTCCTGACACCCGTGTGTGGGACAGGGAGGGGTTGACTCATGCTCCCAAGGTGTCTGACTCCATCCCTTGCCAGGGGACGTGCGAGCACCAGCAGTCAGGCGGGATGAGTCCCCCCTGTACAGAACAACTCATTGTCTCTTCATCTGCACCAAGATCTGAGGGAGGCAATGAAGGAACTCTGGGCATTTTGACATATTGTTGCTGTTGTTTAAAAGTTCACAAGTCTTGTGTTGAATGTGAATTTTGGCACCCTGGTGATGAGCAGGATCTGGACCTGGTCTGCAGGTGGATGTCAGCAGGAGCCATGGGGTAATGTAAAGACTTTTACATCACTCTTACTTCTTGCTGTGTTGCCACAGAAATTATTCCCTGACTCTTTCATACGGACCTAAATGACACAGCATTTTTTGCCATCTTGACCACAAGTTTCCCGTTCCCAACTTTCCCTGTGACTTCTAGCCTGTGACATCTTCATACAATTTACAATTCTCACAGACTGTGGGATGAACTGTCCCTGTTTTTTCTCCCACCTTCTCCAGACCTTAGTCTAAGCAACTGTAGAGATCTCTTCAATTATAACTGAAACAAAAAGTCCTGAAAAGTTGGATCACATGAGCAGTAATTTTTTATTGTGATTCTGACTCTTGCACGTGATAACTGACGAACCTTCGTGGAGCACGAGTAGGTTTCAACTCCCTTCCAAGGTTTGTTTATCAAAGGGATGAGGTTGAGTAAACACTGAAGTCACTTCAAAAAAAGCCCACTCCCACTCTTCCCACTCTGTTCTCAATCTTGGGAGTGGAACATCCCCATCATGCACAACCACATCTGTGTAGGCATTCTCGAGCCAGGAGCAAATCAGCTCCTATGGGGCTGGAAGGCCTGTGGCTGCAGCTCTGGATCCCACCTTCCCACGAGTAAAACTGGCATAAATTGGGATTCTCTTCAAACCTTTCTGCCCTAGGAAGCCAAGAGTGATGCACAGGTCAAAGTCAGCGCCATCAAGGAGTCAAGTCCCTGTGTCTTGAATGACACAGCACAAGAAATAATCCCCCAGATTCCTCTAGGAATGAACCCTGAAGTCCTTGCCGTGAGACATCTGCTCATCTACATTGAGCACGGGGAGGTAGAGCTCTGTGATGTCCCATTTGACAGATGAAGCACAAAGATTTGAAGGATTTTCCCAAGATCTTGTATAAAATCCAAGCTAAAGCAGGGAATAGCTCTCCACATCACAGTGTGCTTGACAAGACATTTCAGACAAGATTCAGCGCTTAATGAGACTCACCCCAGGGTGTCTGTGGTTAAATGATGTCTCTTTGCTCAAAGGAGGATCAAAGCTTAGTGCAACCATCACAGGTGGGAATCCAACAACATTTGAGATGCTTTAGGATATTCCAGACCACCACGTGGAGCTGGCAGATGTGACAAACTTGCATACAGAGGACAAGAACATTTCTGAACTGAGAGCTGGGGGAAGGCACTCAGGGCATTTCAAATGCCACCAGCTGAGACTCAAAAAAATTTGCCTTTCTCAGGGGAGCTCATGATCCCTCTTCAATGAAAAACAGATGTGGCACAGAGGCTGTGCAACAGGAAATGGCACAGAGAGATGAGAAAGCAGTGGGAAATAAGGCAGGTGTATAAAAGTTAAATTTCTGAGAATGTCAGACCAAGGAATAGATTCTCTGAGAAAGGGAAACAAGAGCTGTTGCTTTGGATCATGAAAACATGAGTGGACTTGAGTACAATGCAGACAGTGATCTGATACCAGGGGAGAGGAGCCTGAACAACTCTGAGTTCAAGGGAAACTGCTGAAGCTCACAGGAACACCCTGAATTTCATCCCGGTTTGGTTTTCCTGCTCTGATTCCCACCCATGGTCCAGAAAAAGAAAAGGTCATCTCAGATTTATAAAAAGGCTCTTTGGAAAAATCCCCATCCACATGAAAGAATCAAAGCAATGACTCCCCTTAAATTGCCATTGCTGCTTTTAAAGCCTAGAAACAAAAACAGTGCAGGGAAACCCATCCCTGTCTATCTGGCCTATTCCTGCTATGCAGTGATGCAGGGTTTTACAACCAGTCTAATAGAAAAAAATCAAACACACACACACAAATGAATATTTAAAATGAACAATATACACATTTTGCCCTTACTCAGTGCTGTCCAGCTGAGGAGAGAGGATTTTCCCTAGGGGTAGGTACAGTTTTCATCACAAATCCAGCTGCAGGTTGTTGGTTGCCCATAATTTGGATGCAGCTGCTGTAGCACATTCCCTGAGTATTTCCTGTGGTGCCTGTCCCTTTAACGTTGAAAACGATGCCTAAGCAGTGCTCTATTTCTTTTTTGACATTAATTCTCCTTAAGACTCTACTAAAACAAAATGGGAAGATACCAACATTTCTCCCGGGTGAGCGGGATGGCAAATATTGAGCGTGACACGAAACCTTCCCTCAGCCCCTGTGCAGAGGCAGCTCTTGCTTAATGCCAAGTGCCACGTTTCAGTTCATCCCCATCCCTGGCTGGCTGCTCAGGCCCCTGTGCTGTGAACCCTGTTATCCTGTTTTCCCCTTTGGGTGGCATGTTCCTCCCTGAAGCTCAGTAGGAGACGAGGAACAGGCTTTCATTTTGATGCACACAGAGTGAAAATGCATTTATACACAAAAGAGATCAAGCCAGATCCTGCTTTTGTAACAACAGGGCCTGAAAGTCACTCTCCCTTATTTTTTAATCTGGTTTAATTTGTTTGTGTCAGAGTAAAAGGGGTCAGAATCAGACCCCAGGTCTCATTTTCATCGTTTCCTGATGGATTTTGATGCTTGATTTTTCTTTATTCTTCCCCATCAGAGGAGGGACTGTGTCTTTTTGCCTTTATTTTCCCTCTTTATTTGTCTCTTTGAACATGGTAAAAAATGGAACATTGCCAGTATACAAAATAGTAAAGGGCTGCACAGACCATTTTGTCATTCATTTTCCTCACTGGATAACAGGACACTTAAACGGTTTCTCCAGTGTGCCACCAGTCCAGTATGGGGAATGAGAACTATTCCACCTATTGTGAACATGATGCAAAAGCCTGACCCAGGGATGCCCTCCTCACATTTATGTGACACCTCTGTGCTCCACTAAGAGCTGGAATTACCAGGGATGAAAATCCAGATCTTGACACTGGGGAGACTGGGAAGAGACATCACACCAGTGTCCTGTCCTTTGCTCTTTTCTAAAGGAAAATATTTTGGTTTCATCAGGCAAGGGGTGAGTTTCACATCCTCAGCACCTGCTCCCTTGCTAGGGAGATCCTCTGGGACCTTCCTCCAAGGGGTATCACATCCCCATTCTCCTGGATCCAGCTCACCTGGACACAGCATCACCATTCCATAAGAAATAGAAAACTGCTGATGACTGGGAAAGGCAGGAAACAAAGGTAAGTCCTTTCAGGGACAGATTTCCAAGTAGGTCTGGATAACAAGGAAGTCTTCTACCACCAAATCCCACTGGAATCCCACACGAGGCTTGTGTTGAGTTTCTGTACAATATAGTCCATGTCCAAGCGGGCACAAGGAGAGCTGTTCCACATCAGACCAGAGGCACATCCGTGTTTCCAAATCTTTCCCTGTGAGAAAATCCATGCCAAGGCAACTCCACAGAAGCTCGCAAGCATGGAGAGTTGCCCTCCCGCCCCTCGACAGTTAAAGGCTGGCTCATGTCCTGAAATGCTGCTTCCTAAACCCTTTTCCTTTTGCTAAATTAAGATGTCCTCGGTGACCCCAGAGAAGCTGAATCTCTCCTTAGTTCCTCCCCCAGCCCATGCCTCAGCGCTGCCTTGAGGAACCATCCACGGGGTCACCAGGGATTGTGTTTCCAAAGGCCTTGCTTTCCTCCCCTTTCATCCTGCTGCCTTTCAGCTGTCCCCAGTGCCCCCTTTTCCCTGCTGCAGGAAGAGGTGACCGGCCACACTCATCTGATCTGGGCTCTCATTATTCCGGCTGCTTCTGTCGTGTCTCCTCCTATTCACGTCCTCTGTGAACTCGGGCACTCCAAACCAGCTCCAACCCTGCAGCCATCGAGTCTTGTATCTCCTGCTGGATGCAGGCCAGAGACTGATCCTGCTGCGGGAGGCACGAGCACCCCGGGCCAAGCAGAGATGGGATAATCCGCCCTCTGTTAGGGGTTGTCCTCGAATAACCTCAGTGAAGTGTCAGTCCCCTGTTCAAAATGTTGGCCAGCGCCCACCACATCAGGACTGGCAAAGCTTCCCCACCGTTCTAAAACCCTCTATATGAAGATGGCCTGCCCATCATGTGCCTCAGTGTTTATTTCGCCCCAGGAATGCTGTTTGAGACATGGGATGAGTTGTCTGGAAATGCCTCTGTCTCTCCATTGACTCTTCCTAGTGAATCATGGAATGGTTTGAGAGAGAAGGGTACTTAAGACTCATCTTGTTCCAGCCCCCTGCCATGGGTAGAGACACCTTCCACTCACCCAGGTTGCTCAGATCCCATCCAACCTGGCCCTGAACACTTCCAGGGATGGGGTTCAAACTGAAATAACCAAAGAAGAACATGGTAAGATGAAAAGTAACAACAGTGGTTTGGCATCCACCAACTCCCCACAAGAGCTCAGAGGGGAACACTGAGTCACAGCAAGGGGAAGAGAGGAGAAAGAAGGATTGCTGAAACCTGTTCCTGGCTCCAAGATGAGCAGAAGAGCCCACAGTGGCTCCTGCAGAGCAGAAGCTGACAGACCCAACATGATGTGGGCATATTCAAGTGGCACAACACAATGAATTTATACCACTGAAGGCCAAGCATGTAAAACAAGCCCCCAACACCCTCCTGATGTAAGAACGGTGCCATGGTCAGTCAGAGGACATCCTACAACAGCCAGAGTTACCAACATCCTCAAGTGATAGGAGAAAAACAACACCCCTCTGTTACATCATTGAGAAGAAGGCTGGTCTCAACAGGCCTGTGTGTACACATCCCTGTCAGCATTAAAATCCACTTTTTGCTTTCCATAACAGCCTTGCCCCTTTCCCAGGATGCTGACTACAGGTATCTCAGGGTTTACCTATTTATGTAGGGAAAGAAGGTACTGACACCTGTTCCAGAGCTGGAACATTTCTGGCAGCACTTAGGGGAAATCTCAGTCCCTGTATAAGCAGAGGTCCACAAACAAGCCTCAACTCACTTGGCTAACTGGGGTCTTTGATCCTGTGTGGTGAATTGTCACCACAGACTGGCTCATAAAAACCACCAGAGAGGAGAAGAACATATGGTGAATGAATCTGGTAGTNCCTCTTCTGAAACAGCTCCACCCAGCCACCAGAGCCTCTAACATTAGAGTTCAGGGAAATGACAACACACAAACTCACTTTTCAGGGGGAACAATGCATGACCGATGTCTAAGAATTCCATTCAGGAATTTGGAGTGAGTTTGGTGATTTGACTCAGTGCTAAAGAAGCTGGAGGCAATCAGGGAACAGAGAGACACTCACAAAGAGTAAGTAAGACAGTCTTACTTTTGGAGTTCCTGTTCGTGTGGCATAAATGATATAAAAGTATTTATAACACAACACTGTTTAGTTTGAAATGGCTCTTCTGTTTTGAAGTGTTCCCTAAATGTTAAGAAAATGGAATGGAAAGAATTCAGTTTTCCTTTTAACAAAAGCAGATTTTTTTTTTTCTCACTGAAAGAACCCCCACTTCAGCAGATGCTGAAGGATGTTCATGCAGAACAATTCTTTCCTTGGTGATTTTTGGAACCAGAATTCTTATTAATCTTACTGATGGTGTTTTCCATGTCAGAGTGGGGCTGCATGGATGGTGTTTCTAATTAGAAGAGCTGCTGTTATCACTTAAATTGGGGTTCATGTGGACCAGTAACACACATTACAGCAGCAAGGACTCGAGTGCCAAAATCTCTCCAGGATCTTCCCACCACGCCCAAGATCACCTTTTCCCAGTGCATCCTCTGGATATCAAAAATCCCACAACTCCCTCTGGGGAGGGATGGCACTGAAGCTGGTGGAGATACCCAGAACCAACAACTGTGTGCAGCTCTGTCTTCTAATGACCCACAGACATGAAGGAGAGATGGTCTGCTCTGAGCTTGGTCTAAATCCCTCCAGGCACCAATCACCTGGGTTAATTCTGCATTAGAAATGTGCTGGGAAAGCAGCAGCCAGGATTTCCCGGACACGGATTAGCTTGTTTGGAAATAGAGCATGAGAACTGCTCTTCGTGTCTATTTTTGTCAAAAGCTGCATGAATTGCCACTCTTTTCAGGCCGAGGTGCCCTCTGCACAGTCATCACTGTAATTATAAAGACTTTTGAGTTAAATCCCCGTTAATCTGAAGCCTTTAAGTGCCGTCTCAGAATGACACTGAAAAAGAGCCCCACCTGAGCCTCTAGAAGTGAACAGCCACAGATGAGAGGATGTGAAGCTCCTCGAGAGACCCCAAGAGTATTCATTGGAAATGCTCCACCAGGATGTTCTGACAACACCTCCAGCAAGGACAGGATTTAACTCTGTGCAAGCAGAGCAAAATCCCTCTTTGTAGGCAGTGTTAGAGGGCAGAGGAGTCACACAGACCTGGCTCAACCTGACAGGAACACAACCATCTCTGGAAACTTCCAGTGCTATTTCCTGCTGAGAACTTAGTTTTTGTCCCTTTGCTAATTAAAATAGCCTTTCTAGAACAACAGGCACAAACCCCCCACCCCAAACATGGTTACTTCCACTGGTAAGAGTAAGATGGCAAAATCCAAGAGGGGTTATTCTTGGAGGAAAAAATCACATTTCACATTCAACAGCTGGTTCTTTGTGAAGGGCACTTCAGTTACAACTTCTAGTGGCCGATTCTTTGCTAAGATTTTTGAGTGTATCAAATCCAGCAGAGCTGCTTTCAGTTTGAATCCTGAAATTATCAGAAGGAACCTCCTACGCTGAGATTTTTCAGGCCTAATGATATATGAACTCTACTGTTAGGAACCCTTAGAATAGAAACACACCTTAAGGAACTACTGGAATGCACTGAAATTGTGAAAAAAAAGAGAAAAACAAACACTTTTGCTAAGGAAAACAACACATGGCTCCATTTAGCATAAAATCTTTTCCCATTTCCCACCATTTCTATCTTCTGAGTAGGGATGGTTGGCATGAAACAACAAGACTCCACAAACATGGACAATATATGTGCATTTCAACACTGCAATCTGACATCTGTTACAACACCTCTATCCTGTCACTCTTTTTTTTTCTGTTTTAGTTCAGATGAGAACCGAAGCCACTGGGAAAGATGTAAACCTGCCTACCACGAGTTGAAAGGATGTTGAAATCCTGCAAGTGGGGGCTAAAAAGTCCCTGAAAAAGAAGGGAGCAGCACCTCAGTGCTGGAAAGGAAAGCCCAAGGAGTTCCACTGTCTGCTTTGGAGAGAGACCACAAGAATCCCTTTTTCCTTAGCACGGATCTGGGCCAGCTTTGGACACTGTGCCCAGGAATCAGCAATGAAGCCATGCCTAATTCTGTTGACTGCTATGTTCTGTCCCAGCCTCTGAAACAGGGTGGCCCAGAGTGCTTGGTGGGAATTGTTCTTGCCATCACCTGAGCCAAGCATGGGAATTGTTTGGGTTGGTGTTGGCTGCTGGGAGCTAAAAACGTGCCAAGGGCTGTGCTGGTAAGTGAAGCAGAGGATGAACAAGATCTGGTGGCTGTGCTCATGTTCTGATGTGTTTTGGTTTATCAGCAGGGATGAAACCCAACAGACTTGTCCCCAGATTGGGAAAACATCTCCTGCTAGGGAACTTCCTGCTAAAAACAAAGCTCCCACGGGCAGTTCCTTGGAGATGAGACAACATCAAGGCAATGCTTCAAAGGATCTGTGACAGCACCAAACAGGGATCCTGCTAACCTCTTCTGGTAGATATCTTGGCCTGGACACAGAAAGCCTGCAGGCAATTAGGGAAATAACTTCATCCCAGATCTGGGAATGATTTTGGCCTGATGGGAAAGAGGAAGGGATCCAGTTCGGATCACACTCACTGGCCAAAGAAAGAGGTCTCTATCCAGAGTCGTGTCAGCAGCGCACACTTTGTAACCTTATGGTTTATATAAACCTTTGATGATGTGTAGGGGGCCTTTGGTGGAAATGCCTCAGCATAATCCCAGTGGAGGGGACCGGTCTCCGGAAAAGAAGGAGCATCTCAGCATTCCTGGAGAGTACACAGGGCTGGCATCAATGAGGCGAGTCTGGCAGAGCGTTCCTGCGAGGGGGAGTGACAAAGTGACAAAAACGGATGTAGTGCAGCTGGTGCTGTCTCGCAGGGGGGTAGCTGAAGGCACTAGGGACACTGATTTCCAAGGATAACAGCAGGAAACTCTTTTCCTCCTCTGCTTCCCACATTTTGCACACTCTGCAAAGACCTCTGTGATAGGTAGCAGGTCAGAACTCGGTGTCCACACATTAAGTTGTGCTCATCGTGGCTTATCTCCCGGGTCTTTTTGCCTTTTGTAAGCATTTTTGGGATCTTGATGTACATCAGACAGGGGCTCCTGTGCCTAGTGGCTGTCCCCCCTCAGCGACCCTCTGTGTGAAGACATGGATGTTCTGAGGGCACTGAGGGCATGAGGTTGGTCAAATGCCACTTAGGAGAAAAGCCATTTCAGGAGATTTCTACTGACAGTAATTTTGCTGCATGCCCAGACTCAGAACTGTCACCCCAAGCTAATCATTAAAAAACAATTAATGGTTTCTGAAGCGAGAGAACTCTTTCCTTCAGAATTCATCGATTTTGAGTTGCATCAACCTGAACTGCTCCATGTCCATCAGGGGCAGAAGCACAGAGTAGTCCCTGCCCAGCAGGGCATCTTTTCCATGGTTTTTTGCACATCCCAGAGCCTATGTGCTCCCTGTTTATCCGTGCTCTCCTAGATGCCTGACAAGAATCCTGCACTAGAGCAACCTGAAGCTAAAAACAATTGAATTCCCACGTATTTCACTAACCAACAGCCCCTTTTCCTATGCTCTGATCCCAAACTTCCCACGAGAGGTGTATCTCCAGAAAGCCTGCAGCATGGATTCACCCAAAAAAGTCTGAATTTCCTGCCTGGAATCTGCTTGACAAGAACCCAAACCTCTCTCCGTGCCTCAGTTTCCTGGCTGGCCCCCAGCTCCCGGGAACAGCATGAGCTAATGCTGTTGTAGTGCTCTGATGATGTAACCCCTTCCCAGTGATTACCACAGTCTGACAAAGCCTAAAATTGGCAGCGCTGGCCCCCTGCCAGCGCTGTCCCGTGAATGGTGACTCATCTTTCCTGGCTGTGCCGTGTCCTGTGTGTGACGCTGACACGTGGTACGGAACAGACGGGGTTTCATCAGCGCTCCAAAAATAAGAGCCAGAGACATGGCAAGGTGGTGGACAGAGGAGCTGCAGGTGGTGATGGGCGAAGGGATGACGTCTCTCTTTGGGTTGGCTCCAAATCCCATTGGAAAAAGAAGAAAAAAAAAGCTGTCCCTGGCTCCGAGGGCTCCTGGATCCCACCGCGCCGGGACAATACGGCTGATGATGGGACAAGCTGTCCCATGCCAGCGTGCCTCAGGCTTGGCCTGCTCTCAGCATGCCAGAGCAAGGCGTCCTCGGTGCCACTGCCAACTGTGGAGATGGCTTTTTGATGCTGCTGGGACTTGGCCGGGGACCAGCGGCTCGTCTCCAGCAGGGCACCAAATTGCTCCCTGTCATCCGGCTTTGGTGGGAAGGCAGGAACAGAGCCATATGCCCCAGTCTGGCAGAGCACCGGAGTCATATGAGTGGCCTCCCAGGCAAGCTGCTTGTGAGTTCAGAGCTATCTGGGCCTCCTTGAACTGCTGGTGAACTTTTAAAGGGAAACTGTGGTGGAGTCAGGACAAATGTTCAGGGCAGATCATCCCAGATCCTCCCGCCCAGCAAGCACACGACTGGTGGGGTCCCTTTCCCGCATGGAAATGAGCAACTGCTTTTCTGCTTGTGCGTCTTCTGCCACAGGAAACCAGGCCTGGGTGATGGATGTCTCTCACTTCTTTTAATCTCCAAGGAATGACATGAGAAAAAGGGAAAAAAAAGAATGTCTGCCTTTGGGCAAAGTTTTAGCATCTCTTTTTCCTCATGATCTGCCCTAGAACCTGAGCCAAAGCCCAGAGTGTGGCTCTGGTAGATCTTGTCCCCATCCCACCTCCTGTTACTGAAGAGTTTATCAGGCAAAGACATCTTCGGTCATACAGTGAAGTTCTCGTGGTGGATCTTTGGAAAAATGCACCAGTCAGGAAGAGGACTTCTGCTTTGCAGAAATAGGACTTTCCCACACAGAATCTGCAGATGCCATATTGAATTTTGCACTGATCCCCATGGGAATCCAGTGTAGAATGAACCCTGTTTTGTTGTTTTTTTTTAATGGGGTTATGGGACTGCATAAATGGGGACAATTTCGTGTTGTGAGGTCACGGAGATTGGGTTCAGGGGTTTAGATTCCTGATTGAACATTGCTGGACACACCTGTTTGGCCAGGCCAGCATGAAGGGTCTAGCACTAACTTTTAGTACTCCTTCAAGTGGTGAAAAGGATGAAATTTCAAATCTCATGAGTCTTTTTTCCACTTTCACTGGAGACTTGGGGATTTTAGTCTCCTCAGTTATGTTCAGGCTAGCATTGCTGTCACTTGAAAATCACATTTTTGAGCATCTAGAGACTGAAGGTCCCTTTCTAACTCAGCTGACCAGCTGAGTCTTCTAAATTAAGGGACAGGAAAAATCACCTTTAGTTTGCCCATGCAAAAAGGGATCATAAATGACAATAAATGGTCCCCAGACATGGTATAGACAAGGCAGAACATGATAAAAAAATAGGACTTTGCTTTGGGAGGGACAATATGATTTGCAAACTCCTCCAGTATAACTCTGCAGCCAGCACACCTCTGTAGCTGAGATGTCTGCAATCCATTTTAATGCCTAATTTTTATCACTCTGCTTAAAAAAAATGACCCTCCAAACCCCATAAGTTAATGTTGCTTTTCCTTAGATACATGAGTAGCTTCAGCCTACCATTGAGGGCTGTGAAGAGTGCAGACACCTCCCAAAATCCCGGAGATTCCAGCAGGACTTTGCAAAACAATGGCTTAGGCTGCAAATCTCTTTCAGATCAACTGTAGGGTTATCGAGGAGGTGGACACAGCATCTGTGGAGGGATGTGGCTTTTTTTGGAGGGAGAGACCCAGTGCTGAAAACTGCAGCCTCATGCAGGCAGAAATCTTTGTGTAAAGAACTCATGACATGAGTGGAAGGATGTTGGGGCTTCTGCTAAATCTCATTAAGCTTTAAAAAAGCCACATGAAAAAAAAATTAAGTGGAAACAAGCCTCTTTAAGAGGAGATTTATGGCAGAAAAACTGGAATCCCTCTCACCTCCCTACCTGCCTAGAGGTTGGGTGTCTCCTTTAAGCTGATTCGATCTGCTCCTTCCCACTTGGCGCAGAGGAAGCAGCACCTCTGTGGGGTGAAGGGAGTTAAGGATGGTTTGTTCTGCAAGGAGTGAGGTGGATTATCTGCTGGGAGTGATTACGGAGTGAGGATCTGGGTTGCTGAGCTTTTTCTGTTGTTAATGTTAGGTTTTCCCCTGAAAATACATGATTTAAATCAGGGGAAGCCCTCTGGCCATTGTTGCCTGGGAGTCTGAGAGATGGATGCCTTTGTATCCTCTCCTAAACCTCAGAGACAGTTAGGGTGGCTGAGGGTCAATGCTGCACCACCTCCAGCATCCCTTCCCCTCCTTCAGCCTAACCCTAAAGATAGGCCTAAACGCAGCAGATTCCCTGGAGAAAGGTGCTGCTGGAGGTTGAGCATCTCATCCCACCTCCTTCAACTGCTTCAGACATGAGCTGTTCCATGTGTTGGATCCATCCTTTTTCCCTCACCTTCTCTTGACTCTGTTTTGGGCCCACCCAGCTGTGATTGCAGCAGATGAATCCTTCACAGAGGGTCTGGCTACCAACACCAGCTCCTTCCTTATGGATATTCAGGAGCTGATGTTGTTCCATTTGCTCCACCAGCCAAAGAATTCCAGCTCAGGCTCTCAGCATTCACCTTCCACTGCCCACCTGATGGAGTACACAGAGCTCTCCCCTCTTTTCTCTCAGTGCTCTTTTCTGTTCCTCATACAAGGGCAGCTAAGCTGGGATCTGCTCTGCCTTATGCTAGGGATGTGATGAAGGAATGAATCCTCACCCTCATGAAATCCCAGGGATCTTGTCCCAAGCTTTACTGAGCCTGGGTCTTGACCTCAGATTCCAGCTCCAGCACTTCTGCTGCCGGGCATTCTCACTTTTGGGTGAAACTGCTCCATTTTTGAGTGCTGAAGGAACAGACATAGGTCCCACCCAACCCTCTCACACAGGTTCCTCTCATGGTCAAATAGTTCTTGCAAGGCATGATGAGGTTTTTCTTTCTTCCCCCCACCCAAAAGACTGAAACTCAGGAAATTAAGCATTATCCTGATTGTATCCCTTTCTACTCATCCTTCCAAGATCAGCCCTTTCTACCACCATGCTGCCTGGCAGAAATGCTTTGGAGGAGATGCTCCTCCAAAGTAAAGACGTCCAGTGTGTTCACTCTTCTTTCCTCAACTGCTCTCTTAACACAGGAATTAGGAGACAAAAGCAAAGCCTCCTGATAGCCATTCCAATAACTCCCTTTCTAAAGCTCCTTAAATAGAAGTTGACCTATTTGGGGGAAAGTGGAGCCTGGGCTTGGCATTACAATCTAAAGAGCAGGGAGGGCTGGGGCTTGGAGGAGGGATGTCTGCCACAGGAAATGGTGAACTGACCTTGTCTGGCACTAAATGAATCCATAAAGAGTCTGTGGAGGATGTATGGAAGCAGCTGGAGTCTGGACACACAAGCAGGGGCTGTACCTGGTCTTTTGAGCCCTTCCCTGGGCCGTTTTTCCAGTGTGCATCCCTCAGGGATGCAGCTGATACTGTCCCTGTTTAAAGGCAGAACTGGCCCCTTCCTGTGAGGAGCCACGCTCCCACAGACTCCACGAGCCAGGAGAGACTCGATTTGATTTTTAAACACACTGCCTTCCTAACAGTATCCATCTCCCTTTGCTTTCCGCCTGCTTTAAGGGAAAATCTTTGATGCTCCCTTTCACAACAGCTCCTCTCAGCATTTAATTTGCTTTTGTATAATTACGGACCGGCCGGGAGGAGGAGGAGGAGGGGGAGGAGGAGGAAAAGAGAAGCACTGAACGGGCATGGAGGAGCTCTAG
Organism: Oxylabes madagascariensis; assembly: GCA_013400675.1. NCBI lineage: Eukaryota > Metazoa > Chordata > Aves > Passeriformes > Timaliidae > Oxylabes > Oxylabes madagascariensis. The sequence continues at coordinate 56,687 of VYZR01006547.1, forward strand.
GAAACCTTGCACCGGAGTCAAGGAGCGCTGAGCAAGCTCCGGTGCTCTCATCCATCAGCGCCCGCATCCCTGGCACAGGCGGGCAGGGATGCAGGGAGACGATGCNTGGAAATACAGAGCAAAGGGAGAGTGGTTGGCCTTCCTTGATGCTGTAGATAGTGGTGACCTTGGCAAAACCAGCAAAATTTAACCTCAAAGCAAATTCCAATTTCAGTTCCCGCCTCAGCTCCAAAAACTCCCCACAAATGACGCATCTCAACCAGGCTGGCTTTGGGAAGCTGAGTGTCACCTGTGGTGCACGAATTGAACAGGGGCTGAATAACCCAGCAGCTCCACTCTTGGTCCTTGGAAAGGATGATTGTCCCGCATGGGCTGGGAGAGCTGCCCGTGCCAGGGCTGGGACAGGGCCATGTCCCTCTCATCTGGGACAGGTGCCCCATGCTCAGCACATTACAGCAGTGGTGGGCACCAGAATTGGCAAAATATTCCCTGTGGTGGCTTCCAAGCCTCATCTCATCTGTCTGCCTTCGCAATTAAACCTCCATTACATCTCTGTCCCTACACAGTCCCCTCCACTGCCTTCCCCTTCCCTTTTCCTGGGCTTGGTGAGAACCATGGTACCAATGACAAGACCTTAATTCCTGGGCACTCATCAGAAAAGGACCTACAGCATTTCGCTGTTAAACCCCCCCTCCTTTTTACACTTAACACCATCAGAGCATTGCATAGGCATCAAACCATTTGTCCTCACAACACAAACTCAAATCCGGCCAGTTTTATCACCCTATTTATGTAAGGAGGGAAACTGAGGGAGGGAATGGTCGTGTTCGCCCAGTGCCAAGCGACAAACGAGTGGTGCCACAGCAGCAGAGCCTGCTTGCCTCCTCCTGCCAACACCATCATTCCTTTATCCTGGACTGGGCGTGGAAGAGCTGAATTCCATCTTTTCCTCGACACTGACATTTTTTTTTTCCCCCTCAGAGGAACGAGCAGAAATTTTACCCAGCGAACGCAGCAGAGATTTGTCCCAAAGCGGCAGCCCCCAGCCAGGGTGGGAAGTGAGCAACACATCCATCAGCTGCTGAGCACTGGGATCAGAGGGGAGAGGCTGGAAAGGTGGGGGAGGAGGGGGCCACTTACATGGTAATGTTTCTGCACGGTTCTTTTGGATCATTATGCAGAGCTGTAGCACCAGTTGAGGGGCGCTCTCGAGGAACGTTTCCAGGAGGCGCAGCATGTTTACATCTGCATATTCGTACATCATAGCCCAGTAGAAACGCCGCTGGTGTTCCTTCCGCCTCTGGCTCTGGATCCCCAGGTACATGGTTCGGATATACCTGCAGGGAACAGGAGGGAAAAGCTGGGCGTGAGATGCTGGAGTGCGGCAAAGCCTGTCTGTGGGGGGAAATGGGGTTCTGGGAGACATCAGGGTCCTTCCTCTCCCTCCTGTCAGATCCGAGGAGGACTTTTAGAATCTGATTCATCATTTGTGTTGGAAAAGACCTCCAAGTTCATCAAGCCCAACCTTAAACTGGATGCCACCCTGAGAACAAGACCACATAATGAAGTGCATTTGGTGCTCCAAGGGTGGGAACACTTCAACTGGCACCACCCAAACGTGAAGCCTGGGAGCAGGAAATGCTTTTGAAGCACAAGAAAACAACTCCCTCACCTATTTTTCATCACAAGAAGAGAACCCACATGAAAAATACTGGTCCTAACACTTGGAAGTGGCTTGACAGACCACCTAAACCCCCTCAGCATTCTGATAAGGAGCTTCTCTCACAGACCCCAGAGCTCAAGAAGCGTTTGGACCATGCTCTCAGGCTCATTGTGGGATTCTTGAAGTGGTCCAGGAATTGGAATTTGATGATATTGTGGGTGTCTTCCAGCTTGGAATATTCTGTGATTCTATGATTTGACCCTATTTCATCACAGATGGAGCAGCGAGACGCCACCTTCACAGGCAGCACGTGTGTGACCCCCCTGTGTGAAAGGCCACAGCTTGTCACTGGCCAGCTTTGAGACTTTAGGCAGTGTTGGAGTAAAAGGAGGTGTCTCGTGCAAGGACAGGCACAGCTCTACCATTGCCTCTGTCTCAGGACTCATGGCATTTAAGAAAAGACCCCTAACAGGTTCCTTTCTAATGCCTGTTGATACCACAGAATCCCAGAACGGTTTGGGTTGGAAGGGACCTTAAAGATCATCTTGTTCCCACCCCCTGCCATGGGCAGGGACACCTTCCACTATCCCAGGTTGCTCCAAGCCCCATCCAGCCTGGCCTTGAACACTTCCAGTGATTGACAATCTAATATTGAGTGTTCTTCCTTCTCACCCTGAGAGATCTAACCTCGTTTGGGATGGGAACCATTTCACCTAACGCCGACCCTAAAGCAGCTCACCTGAGCCAGTCAATAGTTGGAAATGTCCCCTCCGGGGAGGGTTCATCTGTCCCAGCTCCGCTGCCAGCACGGCAGCGGGATGAAGCGCCTACTGGAGGCTCTGAGAGCGGCTCACGGCACAAGCTGGGGCTTGGCCAAAACGATTAGATCATCCCCTGCCACTCGGGCGAGACTGCACAGCCGGGGAGAGCAGGGGGGAAGGACGTGAGCCCGGGCAGCCTCCGGATCGCCCAATTACACCCAGGGACGGGGAGCTGGGAGAGGAGCAGCTCTGCGAGCCCTGCCCTTTATCATCCGGCATCCTGTCCTTCCTGCCCGCCCGCAGCTGGCGGGCGAAAAATCCCCGAAGAGGACCGCAAGGACACCAAAAAATGACGCAGGAAAGCCAGCAGATGGGGCTCGACGCTCGAGAAAATGCTACGCCAGTCACACACGACACTGGTGACACTGGTGTGACATCCACAGCGGACCCCGAGCGGGGTGGAAATGGCCGTGGAGCACCTGCTCTCCCAGCACGCCCAAATCCACCACCTGCATTTGGCATTTCCATGCAACACTCCAACCCCGGGAGCTGCGGCACGACACAGGCATCCTGCCTTCCCTTCACCCAGGAATTAAATAAATGCAGTTTAGCTGGAAAGGCAAAGTCGGGGAGAGTGTCGTGGCTCAAGGAGAAGGCAGAGAAAAGGAGAATGCAATGGTTTTTATGATGTCAGTGACACAGGGCCAGCAAAAGCCAAGGGGTGGTGCCCATAAGGTGCTGCCCGTGGGCAAAGGCACCATCACCTCTGCCAAATTCTACCAAATCTGTCCTGTAGTCCCTCCCCAGAAGCTCCCATTCCTGCTGGTATGCAAAACCTAAACTCCTATTTGGAAGGTTAAACCACTCATTTCTCGTCACCTCAGCCACAGTTAAGAAGAATTTATTGGTTTTCACCCTGCAGCAGTCTTTTACCTGTTTGCACATAGTTGCCATGTAAACCTTTCATTTCTCCAGATTAAAAAAAATCACAGTTCCATAGAATCATAGAATTACTAAGGTTTGAAAATACCTCTAAGATCATTGGGTTCAACCATTCCCCCAGCACTGCCAAGGCCACCACTAACCCATGTCCCCCAAGTGCCACATCCACATGGCTTTTAAGTCCCTCCAGAAATGAGGACTCTACCCTGACCAGCTGCTTTCAATGCCTGAAAACCCTTTCCCAGAAGGAATTCTTCCTGATGTCCAACCTGAATGTTCCCTGGTGCAGCTTGAGGCTGTTTCCTCTCATCCTGTCCCTGTTCCCTGGCAGCAGATCCTGACTCTGTGCCCCCAGCTGACCCTCCTGTCAGGAGGGCAAAAAGGTCCTCCCTGAACCTTCTTTTCTCCAGAAAAAAATTCTTTCAGTGCCTTCTCACAGTTCACATTTCCTACGCCTCTACTCTTCCATACTGCTTTCCCAACGGCTGTCTCCAGTTTTGGGTTATTTTTAAGACCATCTTTACTTTTCCCAACCCTCCAGGTTGGCTGAACCAAACTGCAACAATGACATTGGGCCGCTCAAAAAGATTAAGAAGAAATTACCAGAAGGTACACAATGTCCTGCAATGATTTCTCCTGGATCTCTGGGGTTAGGATGAATCTTTAGGGATTCATCACCATCCACAGTTTAAGCACAAATTTTTCTTACTGGCCACAGAAAGAGGACAGGACACCAATCCATGGAGGCAGAATGCATGAAAAAATATTCAAGTACATGTGATTGACACAGTGCCCTGATCCTGTCTCCATCAGTGGCAATGGCACAAACACCAAGTTCTCCCTGCTGCTGAGCCCACAGCCTTTGGCAAAGGTCACCTGCATTGTGCCTCTTCCATGGATGGGGAAATTGAGTCAGAGAGCAGCAAAAAGGTGCTCTCAAAGCTTTTTGGTGTCAAACCCCAGATCTTTTAGTGTTGTCCCCTGCCTCTAAACACCACATGAGTGGAGTACAGCCCTACCTGCTGATGCTCCTCCATCCAGGGTGGACACAATTCCTTCACAGCATAAATCCCAGCCCTTCCCAATCTAACCCCAAAGGACAAATCTGTCCCTACCCGATGGGAGTGTGATCTCAGGAACCCCTTGTTGGTTCACACTCCCAAGTGTTGGGCAGCATGAGCAAAGCAGCTCCAAGGACCATTTGCAGCTGAAAGTAAATTGACTTCCTTTTTTTACCTCTTCAGGCCATGAAAAAATATTGTGCTCCGTCTTCAGCATCCTTCAGACCCAAATCTGGCAAAGGGAAGAAAGGAACAACTAAGATCCCATCCCTTCTTGATGCCAGTGAATTGTGACAATAACTGGGAAAAGTAATATTTCTACCTTGTGGGCTTTCAGCAGGTAATAAGTACCTACTTAATTAATCAACATAAAATTTCACCCAGCTCCAACACTGATAATTCTTAACCTTATTCCAAAAACCAGTGTACAGAACTGGTGTAAACAGTTCTATTCCAGTTCATCTGTTTCCTTGTGGTATTTTATTTACTTCTTGGAAGGTCTTTCAAACCTTTCCTAACACTGGTTAAGTGTAGACAACTTAAGAAGAATGAAGAAAAAAAAAATCAATGTAATTTCACCTGAAATTCGTTGTTCCTGGTCAAGCTGGTGGCAAACATGCTTCTATAATTAGACTTTTAAATCCATATTCAGGCCTGATTTTCAATCTTTAGCAACACGATGCTTCCTCTTATGTGAGTGAAAACCATTCACTGCTCTGTGCTTTTGAAAATCAGGCTAATTTATTTATTTAAGAGCTTAATTTTGGATACAGGAGCCTAACTTTGGGCTTCTTTTTCTTTTTTTTTTTTTTGAATGCTGGCTATTTTTATATACGAGTGTGTGTGTTTGTGTGTATTTTTAGTTCTAAGTCACATCACGGCTTCAAGAGATAGAACTAATTTGGGGTTGGGAGGGGGATTGGGGCGATTTTTTTTTTTTTT
>VYZR01006549.1:13704-40593 GCA_013400675.1 Oxylabes madagascariensis
AAAAAAAGTTCCTTAAACATCTGCCCAGGACATGGATCTCAAAACACACTTAACAGATATATAGAGGTTGACAGTATTGAGGAACTACATAGCTAGTATCAAGCCCACTTTTATTAATCATAGCTTCAAATTTTGCTTCATTACAGACTGTCTTTTGTTTCCACAACCCATGTCTATTTCTTCACATATGACAAATAATTCCCCAGCAACAAGTTCTTCTTTCTGCAGGGAATCTAAAGTTGCCAAATGTCAGGATGTCAGGAATACGTTTTATACATGCAAGATTGAAGATTTAGACAAAGAAANAATGAGTCATTTAATGCAAGATTGAAGATTTAGACAAAGAAATATGTATGTTTGTTGCAGAAAAGCACAGGACTTCTACTTTGAACACTTCCTTTTGGATATTGGACCTCTAGACAATTAGTCAAATGGATTGCTTGTCACACTCTTGTCAAGGGAACATCATGCATGAAAGACATGGGATAGTAGGACCCCAGATCCTAAAACAGTTATATGAACCCCTAACCTCAGCTTTCATCATAGTGTTTTGCCCTGCCACAACACTGTTTTCATAAAAGCCATGGCAATTGTTTTTCTGTTCAGTAGCATGCAGGGCTTACAGCTGTAGTGTGGTTTACAGAACACCTTAGCCAACAAAAAAAAGTGTTTCCACATCCAAAAGGCCAGGAGAACAGAGATAAACTTTGTTTCAATCCTTAGGCACAAGAAATGAGTTATCAGCTCTGGTGGAACATAGACCAGCCAAGTTGTGCTGCCTTCTGGAAGGACCATGCCCATTTTGCAGCAAGTGATAAGAAGTATCAAGTTATGAAGTTCCCTGACAGCATGGATGGACATGAAGATTAACACACAGAGCCATTTCAGACTGAACTCTGGATACCTAAAAGGCAGTCAAAGGAAGACAAGGCACATCATTAGTCTTACACAACAGGAGTCATGAACATGAACTCTTCCTAAGTTCTCATACACGGAAATCCACAATTTCCAAGGCAATGCTATATTTTTACTTCAACATATGGGCTCCTCAGCAACTTTACACCACTACACAGAAGAAGATCAGAGGTAAGAGTGTGTTGAACACTTAGGTTTCAAGAACTAGAAAATAAAAACCTAACACTCAACTCCTCCCAAATATTCAAGACAACATTATGATCATTATCTTTAACTTTTAGTTAAAGTATTTCCTTCTAGTTCCAACACATCTCCAAAACGTCAAAAGTTGACATCTAATTGATTTTATACATAAGTTAAAGACACCTATAGAAAGCTACAGGCTAAGGTTCAGTAAAATTATACGTACCAGAGAAATTTTCAAAACAAGGAGAAAGAAGGCTACATATCACAGAGCCAAGAAAAAGAGCAGGGTAGTATTCTGCTTTAAGTAGCAGAGGATGTGGTAGGGATGTAAAATGAAACAAGAAACATGCTTGTCAGATTCAACTGACTCAAAAGCTGACAGAAGAAAAAGATTAAGTAGAGATTAAGAGAACAAAAAAAAAAAAAAAAAAAAAAAAAAAAAAAAAAAAAAAAAAAAAAAAAGGAAGACAAAAATCTGAAAAAGATTTGGATAAATGGAGAGCAGTAAATTACTTCATTCTGTGGTGAAAACAACTCCTACAGTCCCTGCAGGTATCAACACCTAAGAAAGCCCTGGTAGCCTAATAGCTCATTAGCACAATGCCCACACTCCAACTCAGGATCTCTTCATAGAACTTATCTTTTTTGAGCTGTTTAACTTCATTAGCTGCATAGTGTGAAATCTAAAAATAACTTCAGAGAGGAAGAGGAGATGAGACAACAGGCAAGGCAAACATACTGTCAGCTCAAAGGTACAAAAACTACCATCAACAGAAATTTCTCCTGAGCACCATCAGACAAGAGGGCATACAGAAAAGGAAAGAGACATCTGAAGGAGAGGAATCTATATTAATATAAGGGGTTTATGACACATTCCTTTAGAAATAATCCCCTACAAAGGGAAAGCAGGCAGTCTTGCTGTCCAAGAGTCACCCTCCCTCTGAATTCATAAAAAGAGCTTGGGTTGGCCTCTTCTGCTTTGTTAAAGGTGATCCTATCATAACAGTTGGATTGAGCAAGGACAGAAAACATATTCATAATAATTCCGTAATTTTAAAATAGAAACACACACATCCATGCACACAAAACAACAAAACATACATACCTCAGCATTTTGTTCTTTCCAGGAAAGAGAATTTCAAGGGCATGTGTTTCAAAATTATTTTTTGTAACAGTTTGAGTGTAGGTACTTACCTTACAGCCAGTCCTGTAACAGTGACACAGTCTGAGTAAAACTGCCATTGGCTCTCTACTTGTAGTAAAACAATTTTTATTGCTTTGTAATCTCTTCTGTTTGGTTTGCATCTAACTGTATTAACCTTTACTGTATCCAGGAAGCTTGTCTGAAAAAAGAAACAGTACACATACAAAAAAGTAAGGTTTATAAGAGCATCTTTACCTCAGGCATGTATTTTATACAGCTCCCCCACACTTCAGCTAAAACGCATAACGCTGTAATGAAGCACTGACCCTGCAGCTTCCTCTGCTTTGTCAGACACTTCCCCAGACCTCAAAGATCTTCACACTAAGTAATTACTTAATTATCTTCTGGTGCAGTTAAGGGCGGGCGGGGAAACCTACAACCAACTTTTGATATCTTCTTCCTCCGAGTATTAGTTAACACAAATTTGCAGCATGATTTTAAAGCTCATTATGCATTTACTCCCTATCAAAGGGACACTTTATTTTAGAAGAAGAAGAAACAATTTCAAAAATACAGTAACTGTGTCTTTTGTCCACATATGTCACCAAGAATGAACAGGAGGCAAGGATTTTGCCCTGTTCAGTTGTTTGCTTTAATGATTTTTCTTGGGCAGCTACTCTGCATAGAATCTTCAAGGCCCCAACCTTGCAAACTTTTATCTATGTGAAGAACCCAAAAAAGACGTAGTTTGTTACCCCAACAAGTAACTTCAACTATAGCAGGAGACATTTACTGTCATAGTGAACATAGAGCCATCTCCTGTACACGTTAACAAAAAACAAAGTAGGAAACTAATATTCACATAACAAGAAGCAAAAAAGATACCGGAGGAACATGGCATGGCTTCCAGATAAACCAAGCCATAGCTTACCTTCACTCATTAAGGCACACAGGTTTAGGAGTTTTCTCTAAAGCAATTCAGACACCTTGCACAAAAGGCAGCAGCTGCAAGGTGCTTTAAAAACGCCAGCAGATGTTACTTTGCTTCATGTCTGCTACAGATATTCTATTAAGCAAATACACCTTCCAAAAAGCTCGCAGTATCCACTTTGAGCACTCACTGGCATCAATTTAACCACAGCACTTCAGCAAAACACTACTACAAAGGCTACAGCAGCTCCTCAGCCCCGCACGCCCTCTCCTCTCCGGCACGGCAGAAGAGGGTGAGGGGGAAGGTGCGGCCGGGCTCGGTGGCCCCTCGGAGTGCCCCAGCCTCCCCCGGCCGCGGCGCTTTTCTGGCCGGGCGGGGCGGGGCGGTGCCGCGGGCCGGGCGCTGCCCGCGCTCCGCTCCGCTCCTGTGCCCGCCCGGGGCTGCCGCCGGGAGCCCCGAACCGGGGAGCTGCAAGGGGTTCGGGCACCTCGTGTCTCTGCAGCCTCCCAGCTGCAGGTCTGGATGGCGCCCTGGGTTAACAGCTGGAGTTTTACCGAGAGCTTGGCCTTGTCAAAGCTTGCAGAGCTCATTAGCGATGCATTTCGTGGGCGGAAAGGTGGTCACACATACAGGCTTGCAAAATCAGGCCTTTCTTATCAAGAAAGCAAATAAATACCGGCTGTAACTGGGGCTTTGCTGGCAGAAACTGCATTTGCTTACACAGGCTTCTCTGACTTGTGTGTTGTTTAAATCCAAGTTCTCAATTGTTCACAAAGTGGCACAAAAAGACAATTCCCTAAAAATCCAACGGGAATTTTGTCCTTCCACAGCATAGAAATATTGTGTTGTGTTAAAAAACACCTTTACTGGAGAGCTCTAGTGATTCAGTTGCTTACTAGTAGTTCAGAGCAGTTCTAGAGATCTTAGTACTATTAATTCGGTAATATTTTTTAAAACAAAACCTATCTATTAAAACACAAAAGACTAGGAAATGCTCTTGTTAGTTGTCACTTTTCTCAATTTCTATAAAAGCAGCATTAGCCTTTAGAGGTACCCTCTGATAACATATTTTAAAATACATTTAATGTGAGAAACAATAAGGGATTACTTTGCCAATCAGAAAAATTATTTGGCTGTTACACTTGTACTGTCTTGCTCATAGGAGTCACTGGGAAGCTGAGGTCTCACCCAGTGTTCAGTAACTGAAGAAACATAATGCATAAGCAATCGCTTGAAGTGAAATATGGCTATTTCCCCCTCTCCCTTCTTGACAATATTTAGGTTCATAACTTTCACAGAGTGTAGTGGAATTAATATACAAATATTTTAAGATATTCTTTTAGGGTCTTGGCTCATTGACAGAATGGGGTACATATGTCTGAAACATTAAAATATATATAAGTATATATGGAAGTAATTTCCTCATTAAGACCCACAAGGAGGGAAGCAAACACAAGCTACAATTCTGTTGGAAATGGTAATCAGAGTTTAAGAAGAAAAAATAATTTTTCTGTGAAAAGTGAAGAGGGTAAGGGAGGGAATACTGTTTTGCTTATCATTGTATAGCTTCTCTTATTTCAAAAGATGTTAGCTATTGCTAAAGAGCTGTAAAGCAAGAAAACCAAGAAAACACCAAGAGAACCAAGGAGAAGAAAAACCAACTCTGTAACTACTGAGTACAAGCCCCCACACTACCGCACGGGCAATCATCAATCCATCTGGAAGGGCTCTTTTCAAACATACTGGTCTCCTTAAAAAATTAATAGAATCAATAGTTCTGCAGCCTTAATGAAAACATTTCTATGAAAGGGCACTGCATGCTAATTCCTTAAGTGTCATATCCAATATAAAGTAAATGGAATGCATTAGGATATATGAACTACAAAATGTCCACAGCTGCATCTTCTTTGTAAAGCGTACTGCAATGGTTGTACGTTCATAACAATTCTGTATTTATTACAAAGCAGAGGTTCTAGCTTAAGCAAATGAGATAGAGACATAGAGGGCTGGGGGGTGTGGGTTTGAATCTTCCTGCAAGCCTGAGAACAGATAAAGCTGTGTAACCTACTATTGACCTGGGTCAGAGGATGAGGATGTCGAGTGGCAAATGAATGACACAACTTCTAACGTGAAAAGAAGCTGATGAGTTTTTTTGCATGGTTTATTATAGGCACTTAAGGAAGTAAGTGAAAGGTTATAATTTTGACAGCAATGGGAATTTCATAGAGGAGACTTCATTCCAATTATATAAAGGGGAATTTCTCTTGCTTAAGAACCGAGAAAGCAATTAAGTAAATATATATAATTTTGGGAATTAACTATTGTGCAATTCAAGGTTTATACTGATAGCTATTACATTTTTTAAGCCCAAAGCCATATGGAAAACAATAAGCCATTGAAAAGAACCCATGTTACTAGGTGATTCCTTCTAATCAACTTTCCTCCTAGGTATTAAGCTAACTATTCAGCAAAACTGTGGCATTTTAGGTCAGCTCTTGCTCAAGTTTCATATATGTGCATTGAGCTCTAGGTTACTGGCAAGTTCATCACCATAAAACATCCCTGGAGTTCAAATTGAGTGATGTGCAAAAAGGCTGCATTCCAGATTGTTTTGATGATGGATAACTGGATCAAAGAATTTTTTGTTACTAGTGTTACCTATTTTGAAATACTGAAATCTGTTTGGAAAAGTGCATTTGGATTTGGCTAAATACATGCTGGATACCAGGCTTTGTCTGAAGATAACAGTCCTGGCACCAGCATTTACTCACCTCTCCCTGCATAAACTACACACAAGAGACTATGCGTTTCAAGATTTTTTTCAAGCTTTTCAGCATCATTTTCTTAGTTAAAGATGTATTAGGGAACTAACAACAATATTTTTATCTTAGGTATGAAGAATTCTTCCTACCAAACCAATTTGTATATGGTGGGGGGGTTTGTCACAGAGGGGAATGTTGAGTCATTGAAACAATCCTTACCATCTAAAAGGAAATAAATGATGATAAAGTCACAATGTAGGATGCGATCTTTTTCTCCATAATTAATAATTTCTTTTCTCTTGAGCTTTGGCACTGTTTCATACTTACCTGTTTTACCAACTTACTGTTAATTTACAAACTAGATAAAAGCATTCCCCTTATATTCAGAAATTTCCCTATACTGTATGCACTATTTGGTTGTTTACTAATCACATTACTTTTTGAATTTTTTATGTCACACATAAAATTCAGACCTGGAACAGTATTTGTACGAAAATACTTGTTTACCTAGGGGTAAGATGCATTTTACAGTTTTCAGTCAATGACTGTAACAAGCCACCTGGTGGCAGTAGCCAATCAGTCAAGTAAGGTTTGCAAGTCGACTGCACAGAAACCGGCTTTGGTTTTGCATCTCTATTCTGACACAATAGCTGAAGTGCCTGCCCCATAGCTTTCTACCAAAATACGTATCCACTTTGACTTAAATAGATTTTTTTAAGAAAAAAAAGCACTTTCTTGCTTATCTGAAACAAAATATTTAAGATTGGTTCCCTGATATCAATTTGAGACAGGTGTGTATAGGTGTTAAGAGAAAATGACACACAATCTGTCGCTTTTCTGAGAGTCTCCACTTATGCAGTGCACAGCACACATAAACTGATAAAGGACTTCAGTAAATCATTTCAACCCATCCAAGTGATGTGGGTCAGTTCTTTATCTGATGCACTCTAGCAAGTTTTATCTGATAAAAGTACTGCATTATTAATTTTATTGAGTTTTCTGTATTTTCTGACCATTGCTGTGATGCCTTTTTAAATTATTGATTTTATTCTATCAGCAAAATGTGATAAAATTTTATTGTTCTGCTTTATAGGGAGCAAAGAGCTTGCTGGCAAAGGCATTGACCTATAAGTGCTTCAGTGTAAGGCACTTTAGACCTGATTACAGAATTCGTAATGTGAAGCTAAGATTAATTGAAATCTTGTACAACATTCTCTCACACACTTATCCGTTTCTTTGCCAGCCAATCTCAAGTCCATCTTTGCCCCCCAGCTTTTTTCCTCTGTCCTTTCACTTGGATTAGGAACTACTTTTCCTACTCTTTTTCATCTCATCTCAGAAATCCTTTCAGAGACAACCCATTTCCATTTATTCACCTTTTCTCAGCAGCTCCTAATTTGACTCCTTCATGGCTTCCAAATGCATTCTTTGTTTAGACCCAGCACATCTGTGGGGTTTGCAGCTGCTCTGGGTTCAAGCACCAGCAGTCCTGCTGCAGGGATGATGCACAGCACTGTTAGTTGTGGCAACGTTCTAGTTAGTACAAGCCCAGTGCCCTGTGTGGGAACCATGCAATCTGTGTGGGAACTCAACCCATGATGTTTGAGTACCCTTCGTGGGAAAGGCTACAGGGATTTTAGCTCTTACTTTACCACGTCCCACCTAAATGTTTGCAGAAACCTTCACAAGCTAATAAACCAGTAAGAGCATAACAGAGGTGGTAAAAGGCATCTCCAACATTGTGAGCTGTGAGAAGAATAAGGGAGAGAAGATTGTTTCGTACTGGTTTTCAAGTCCTGTAAGCAGCAGCCCTTGATTGATGAGCACAGGGGAATATCAAGCCAGGTGTAAAGGGACCCAGTCCAGACATGCTATGGAAAGCTGCTCCTGCAGTCAGGTTAGTACATGGTCAATCTGGAAGCCAGTACCTTTGAGGAAGTTCCACATTTTCTCAGAAGCAAAATATCAGAGCTGTTCTGTTGTACGAGACACTAATTCCTCCAGCTGAAATGGACAGTCAGTGCTTGGTGCAGAGGAAGGATACTCAAAAAATCTGGACAGCAGCAGCAGTTTGTCCCAAAATACAGCAACAATTCCTAGGTCTGGGTGTTCACACAGGAACCACTGCCCAGTTATGGGCAAACAACTTCTCGTCAGCAATCCTAAACTTAAATTCATGGATAACCAAATGACCTGATGATATCAATGAGACAAACACTAAGGACTTCTATTTTCTGGTAACAACATTTGGAGACGGTTCAACTGTAAAAGTTGTTGTGCACTGATTGCTGTATAGCAAAAGATTTGCCAGTCTGAATTCCAGCTTTGTAGCACTCTAGTGCAAACCACTTTTATATCATCTTCCTTGTTCTTCCTGCTCATGTTTAATATCTTTTAAAACAAATGTTTGCAGCAGTCATAGATTTGGTGAAATATTTTCCTTCTGCAATGTATTACACCATGTTAGCCTGTTCAAATTACTCTGGCTTGAATTCTGCCTGCACTGAAAGATTACAGAGCAGGACTACAGTCCCAATATTAGCTTTCAGATAACTTCATGTAATTATTTCTTTGCTTAAAAATTAGATGTCAAATATACGGAACAGAAAAGCAAAATCAGTTGGTTACCACTTGAACTCAAAGGCCTATCTAGGTAAGATTTAAGGACTATTATTTTAATAGACTGGGAAAATATTCATGGTACTCTCAGTATAGTTTGATATTTTAGGAAGGAACATCAAAGGAGATGGTGTGTGCAAGAGACACTCTCAATATTTATTTTAGAGGAGGAAACAGATCTGCTTGATAAGACACTGCTACAGTTCATTCAGGAACAGATACACCAGTCTTAAATCTCAGCATATCTCACTAGTGTTATGTGGAACAATCCCCAGAAGACAGAAGTGCTGGTAGTGTTTCAGCACACTGGTATGATATGTTCTCTTTCTACAACAAAAACTGGCTCAATACTTGTGAATTAAGTTTACACTTAACTGAGTTAAATGGTACAAGAATACAATTCAGATAGTTTTGTTTGCCAAGTCCCCATGTTTGCGATTATTAGTATCAAATTAATGGGATGCTGTTAGCTTAAGCACTTACATGAAAAGCTACCTTAAATGACATTTTATATGGTCCTCTTTAAAGATATTTGCATTGAATTTTACAATTTTCTATTAAAAATTAAACTCTATTAAAAATTAACTTTCTATGGAAGTTGGAGCATTGATTGTTTGAGGCCACCCAGTAAAAACATGGCCAAACTAGAATTGAAAACAAACCCAAAATGTTAATCTTTGAAAGGTCAAACCAACACTGCCTTTCATGAAGGGCCAGTAAGGACAAACTAAATAGGTTTGTGTCCTAGCCTCTCCAATTCATATGACTTCTGGCTTAAATAGACATTTTTATTCCAGCCTATCATTTATTCACAGGCCATCAGACTATTGCAATCTGTTCAGCCATTTAGAAGGGACTATTTAAAAAAAGCTATAGGTGATTATGTCAACGTTCTCACTAATGTTTTCACTCAATACTAGATTCTAATGTCCAAGAACATATCCAAATTTCTGCTGAGCATGTAACTGTCTAAGAAAGCACTTGTTTTCAATCACTGCATAGCAAAGATCTAACTCAGAAAAGACTGCAGTTCAACCAAACAGCAGAGATACAGATTTAAAGAAAAGGAACTTTCTTTCAAATTTCTGGTTGAGAAATCCCCATTGGAAAACAAAAGCTAGACAGAAGACTCAACACCTCTTAAGCTTCTTGTTCTTCTTGTTTGAACAATAACAGAGTGTTCATTCATGAAAATTCATGAATTTTAACAGGCCATGAGTGTAGAGCATTGACAAAAAATGTGCTCACTTTAAATTTTATAAAGTTTCATATTTCCTGTATGCAGGCCAAAGGAATCTGCTTTTAATTTTAGTTAGATGTTAAGTGCTCTCTGTGCTAGTTACCTTTTACTGTTGTTATTGGAAACTATTTTTCTGTTACTAAAAATAAAAAGCTACTGCTACCATGTAAGTACTCTAAGCTCCCACACTTTACAGTGTGGGAACTTAGAGTACTTGTTACCCTTTAGAACAGGCATAAGCAATATGACATTAGTGAGACACCTAGTGAAAAGCTCTCCAAAGTGTATTGACACCACTACTAGGATAAGTGTTCTGTTACACCGTGTTCCAAAACAGGAGGCAAGAAAAGAGGACCACTAGGAAGGTGTATGTAAAAGGATTGAAGAATTCTGGTATGAGTACATTTGAAAATGCTGCAAAATTATTTCCTGATAATTAACATTGATATGGTTCTCTTATTTTGAAGCAACTATTGATCATTTCCTGTTGTGGTATATCATAATCACACAGAGAGAACCTGCAAACTGAAGCTAAAATGGCACTATGAGAACCACTGCTTAGATGCCAGTGTAGCAAATGCTCAGTTGGTGTTGGCTGTGTTCTAGACAGAAGTGCAACGCTCAAAGGTAGCACTCGAGCATTCATGTTTTGCTGGTGTGGTTTCCATACAGAGAAAAACTGCTCAATTTACATGTGGTAAATGCACACAGACCCAAAGTCTGTAAGGGATGGGCCAGCATAAGAGATGATGCCAATGGAGAAAGGATTAGAGAAATCTGCTCTGTTCCTGATTATACTTCATCAAGAGACCTGCAACATTCATTGTCTTTGAAACAGTATTTTTTATATTGCATTGAAGGCCAATGAAATTATACTGTTTCAATTATTAAGTGATTTCACAGTACCTAGGAAACTTTTTTGCTGTGTAGTGAATCAAGTCCTTTATTTACACTGTTGACCTCTGGTCTAGCTACAGTCACAAATGATGTCAAAATAACTGGCTCAGGCTTGGTTTCCTAATGATTTTTGTCCAAGACACTAAAAACAATTCTTTTTCATAAACCTAGGTACATTCCAAAATCTGTATCAATGCATAGTATAGAGGAGACGTGCCAGTGCAAACCTAGTAGGGGTAGGGTGAGCTTCTGTATGGAGTTAGGAAATCAAAAGAGACACATTTTCAAACTTAGTAACAGGAGAGAAATTGCCTTCAACACCCTTTAGGTTCCTACCTCACTTTTCTCAAAGTATTCAACACGCACTTTAGAATAATTATTATGTAAAGGACTTGGCTACATAGGCATTATGTGCTCTCCCTAAGAGCACTGTGTAAGCAGCTCATGTAATTTCTAAATGTCAGCTCATTTGCAGTACCTGACAGGACAACAGCAAGCCTGGAGGAAAAGACACTTGTGCAAGGCTCTGTGGCAGACCAACTGCAGTCACTTCAAGCTACAGAAGCTTGCAGAGGACCCTAGAAAAAAATGATAGTCCAGATCTCTTTCAATTACCTCTATTGGTTTTGTTCCTATGACTTCCGTAACTGTTGAAGCTTCTTGTATTTCCCATTCCTACGTTGTATCATCTTCTTTTCTGGGACACACCAATCCAGAGGAAACAGCCAGCACGCCAGGAAAGCCAGGGTTCTGCTAGGTGCAAGCCTGTCCTGTACATGAATGCAGGTCAGCAAGCTGAGTGAAGAATAAGGGGCTTGGAAAAGACAAAGGACAATGGGAGAATTCTACTGGGCACCCAGGAAATAGCCATGTGAAATAACTCAGATTGTAAGTATCACATCTGAATCATATCCGAATGAGCCTTGATGAGGTGAATCTTGAGGGAACTGCACTCCCAGGCGTGCTTTTCCTTTTTCCCCCAATCTGTCTAGGAACCCTAATATATGTCAAAGGCATACGAGTTGACATATTCACCTACACCAACACGAAAACCTTTCCCAATAATATCAAAAAACATTAACTCTAATGAGGAACAAACGGATTTCTTGAAATTTTCAGAGGGAGGAGCAAGTGAAAGAGAAAATAAAGGACAAACGCTACCAAATGATAAAAAAACTTCAGTTTGAAATGAATATGAAGACCTTGATATTCCATGAATATCAAGACCTTTTGATTTCCCCTAAATGCACTGTAATTGGATGAACACCCTGCAGCAAAATACACTTCTAAGGGCATGCATGGGATGGCCGGAAGTAAATGGTTAAGCCTAAATTGTTTTGCAGATTCCTTCCAATTCCACAAAATATACCACCTTTCAGAAGAAGAAAAAAAGAAAAAATAAACTCAGTATAACACAGTGACTGTAAATTGAGAAGCGCTTTTTTTTTAACGATTTCTAGGCAATAAAAATAGACTGACCTTCCGAAGCTGCACAGCTGACCTTTACACTGGGGTGCAGTTAATGACTTCGGTCGTGAGAGGCCTGGAGCAACTGTCCCAGGTGTTCTGCAATACAAAGCAATGGTAAGGGCTGTCTGGTGCCAGCACTTCGGGTGACAGTATGCTGTTAAACAAGGCGGTGGGGGTGGGTTTGTTCTGGTGTTTGGGATTTTTTTAAAAACCATGTTACCTCTTGGTCAAAGACAGATCGACGGAGTTTGTAGTCTTGTCCACACACTATATATAGCACTTAAACTCTGGCTGACATCATGTTTTTTCAGCAGCGCAGCCTATCAGGATGGAGCCGGCCGCCCGGCGCTGGGCGCCGGCCCTGAGGCAGCGGGGCGGGAGCGCCGAGGGAACTCGGCGGAGCGGCGTTCCCGTCACGGCAAGGAGCGGCTGGGCCCACAGGCATCAGCCGGGATACTCCAGGCAACATTTAAAGCCACCGAGCCCTCAGCGGAGTGCCCGGTAAACCGCACAGAGCTCCGGACTCAGGTGCCCGAGCCCCGCGGGGGCACCTCTCCTGCCTGTGCGCACCAGCCGAGGGTACAGGCACTGGTGGGGCTGTGGCTGCGGAGCTGAGGCAGGAGACAGGTACCACAACGCCGCGCTGTCCGACAGCCCTGCTGAGCTGCAGGGCCCAGGCTAGCGGAGAGATCAGCCCGCGCGCTGCCGCGACAGCGCGGGCCACGGGGGGGGAACGGGGAGAGCCCCTGAGGTCCTCCTGAGGTACGTCTGGGAGAACCCTGAGTAACCCTGAGGGAACCCTGGGTCACCCCTGAGGTACCTCTGGGATATCCCTTCAGGGCGAGCTTCGCGGGGCCGCCAGCGGAGGGGCGGGACCGGGAGCTAAGGGGCGGGATCGGTGCGGCGGGGCGGGGCCCAGAGCGGAAGAACGGGGCCGGGCAGGGCGGGGCCGGGATCGGAGGGGCGGGCCGAGGCCGGGGGGCTCCGGGCCCGCCGGGTGGGGCCTAGAGCGGAGAGAACGGGAGCGGAGGGGCGGGGCAGTCCCGGCGGGGCAGTCCCGGCACGGCCGCCCCGCAGCGCCGCCGGGGCGGGTCCTGGGCTCTCGCGGGAGCTGCGCCGGCGCCGCCCGTCTCCGAGCGCGGCCGCCGCGGAGCCAATAAACTTTGTTTAAAAAAAGAAAAGGCAAGAAAAGGGCAGGAAAGGAGCGGTGTCGCCGTGGCTGCGGGCAAGTGCGTCACTGACCGCCGAACCAGCCCGGAGCGGCCGCTGCGGGCAGCTCCAGCCCCGGCTCCGCTCGGCCTCGGCAGCCGTCGCCCTCCGCGGGGAGCGGCGCCTCCGCCGCTCTGCGGGCCCGCTCGTGAGTATGGTGGGACGGCTGCGGTGGGCAGCGCTCCCCGCGGAGGGCGGCGGGGCGGCCGCGAGGGGCCTGGCGGGGCGCTCCGGCAGCGCCGGGGCGAAGAGTGACAGGTGTCAGGCTCCCCCTCCCCGGGGCACTCCTGGAGCCCTGGCTGCGGGCCGGGCCGCGCTGAGGGACGGGAGCCGCTCCAAGGTGCTGCCGGCGGCGGTCCCCGGCCGGGCAGGGCTGGGCGCTGCCTGACAGCTCGTCCCGTAGCCGCCTCCCCTCCGCCCTGCCCTGCGGTGCCGTGTCTCCGCGCTCCCCCGGGACCGGGGAACATGTAAGCGCCGCCGGCGGCGTGAGGCGCTCCTGAGCGGCCGCGTCCTGCCCGGTGTCTCCGCTGACCCGCGCGGTTTTGTCTGTGTTCCTTCACGGCAGGGCTCGCCTCTCCCTCCCCGCACTGAGGGTCCCCGCGCGGCGGGAGCGCCGGACGGGCGGCCGCAGCCATGCCGGGCGGTAAGGAGACGCGGCTGCTGCACCTCGGCGAGATGGAGAAGCTGGACAAGACCCTCTTCAGGCTGGAGCAGGGTAGGGCGGGGTGCTGGGGCCGGGTGAGAAGGAAACGACTCATCTTCTTTGGATGGCAGTGAAAAGAGTGCTGAGCCTGAAGTGGTCGGGTTTTGGGGGTGTGGGGGGGGTGTTGCTGTGTGGGGGGTGTTGTTTGGGTTTGGTTGTGGATTGGGTTGGGTTGGTTTGTTTTGGCTTGTTTCCACTGCAGAGCTCTATGGGTTCCGCACACCGTGTAATCTGACTTGTTAAACTCTTGAGAAATGAAGAGCAGATTGGCCAAGAGCCGTCAGTCTTCATGGGACTGAAGCGCAAAGCATTTTTTAGACAGGCCTTGTCCGTCTCCTTTTATAGCCTGTACTTCAATGACCTGAAAAGTCCTCATAAGTCAAGATCTCCAGTGTTTATCTTCTTATGCAGCATCCCATGTTTTAATACTATAATTTTGAATTCTATCAGTAATACTAGCATTTTGCAAAGCCTGCAGGTTTGCAGTAGTGTTTCAGAATATAAGCTCTTTAGCAACTCCTAAATCTTGTTATCAGATTTGTTATATTATCAGAGGTGTGTATCTTGCTGCATACTTCTAAGAACTTGATGTTATTTCTCCCTATGAGTGTTTTTAAGTCTATTTGTACAAAAAACTCCAAAAACAAAAACCATCCCCTAATTGGTCCACTATTATGCTGATCAGCAAATTTAGACTATAAAACTAAAGCCCTTGTCTTTAAAAAACATTTTTAATGGTGCAACAACTTTTATTAACAGTTTTTGTGGATTTTATCATGATGTGTTACTAATCTAGGAATGTAGAGGAGCAAGATTTTGGTTCTTGAGAATAAAAATTCTCTTCAACTATATTGATTACAAAATCTTCTAACCAGCCTAATGTAAGGAAATGTCAGTAGTGAAGAAGTGCGGAGGTGATCCTAACTTCCATTTTTAACTTATTCATCCAGTTGTATAAAATTTCTTGGAAGAAGGGAAACAAAAGTGCATGGCTGTCAAACATTCAAAGTGCCTCTGTTGGTAGCAGTCTCTGAGAGGGCATAGCTAATTTTGAGCACAGCATTCCTGATGGCAGTATAACTCTTAGAGGAAATAAGATATCAATGGCATATATCCCTGTGCTCTAATTTTAGTAATCCCTGTAACAAAATGTCAGGCCGGTACTGAAGAGAGTGCACTTAACCTTCCAAAAGTGGTTTTATACATTATATATATATTGCATTCAAATGAACTTCATTTTACCTGTCAGACATTCAGATCTGAAAACAACTGCTTTGCCTGGTGGATTTTGGTGCAGGGGTGATTTTCTCAATGAGAGAAACACAAAGTTGGATAACACTTATATTTAAATGTATTCAGACGTTGAATTCTGATATTAGAGGCCCCATGATTCTACTTAATAAGCAAGTGATTTTTTTCTACTTAAGGTATTGGAACTTGGTGTCCAGAATTTTTTACACTTTCTGATTCATTATCTGTGTACTAATAATTTTCTCCTTTTTTTGCAAATACTCAGGTTTCTTTTACTCCCAGTTTTGTAGACTGCTAGGGCTAGTAGGTGATTTACTACACTTAACTGGGTGACTGGCATGTACTGTGTAAGAACTTACATCTGTTTCATTCACTTGGAAGAACCCTGTAATTAGTCACTTGTGATGGTGACTCTCATACCTGCAAGTGGAAACCTTTCCTAAAACCTCCTGACTAAACAGAATTTTTATGTCTAACTGAGTAGAGTACATATGCTTTTAGGTTCTAATTTTTTAACATAATTTTTTCTCATTATCACAGATATCTTAAGCTTAAACTTAAGCCTCTTTCTACGTGTGTGTGACCTGCAGCACATATACAAGACTCCCTTTGAGTTGCTGAGATTTCTGAAAGTTTAACAATTCATATATTATAGATCACACAAAAATATCTATAATTTTTAGTTAAAAGCATAAGGAGTTTAATTGTTTAGTGAACTCTCAATTAGTAATGAAGGTATTTGAGTAGTGGAGATGGTGAAGGGCCTTGAGGAGAAGCCATCTGAGGAGTGGCTGAGGTCACTTGGTGGGTTCAGCCTGGAGGAGAGGAGACTGAGGGGAGGCCTCATTGCAGTCTGCGATTTCCTTGTGAGCGGCAGACTCTGATCTCTTCTCTGTGGTGACCAGTGACAGGAACCAAGGAACCAGCATGGAGCTGTGCCAGGGGAGGCTTAGGTTGGATATCAGAAAAGGTTCTTCACCCTTGGGGCCTGGAACACCCAGAGAGTGTTAGGGCTCCTCAGGGCGGTGGTCACAGCACCAAGCCTGACAGAGCTCAAGAAGCATTTGGACAATGCCCTCAGGCACATGGTGTGATTCCTGGGGAGTTCTTGAGGAGCTGAACTTGAGTGGTCCTTGTGAGTGCCTTCCAGCTCAGGATATTCTATGATTCTATGCTGCAAAAATATATAATTCTGCTGAAATTCTTGGCAGATATGATTGTGTTATTAATATAGCAGCAAACTAGGAATTGCAGTAAGAGACTAGAAATACATAGTCCTCCTGATCGAGTGATTTTACCTTTTCTCTTTTTCTTTTTTTTCTTGAGGTTTTGAGCTACAATTCCGATTGGGCCCAACTCTTCAGGGCAGGCCCGTGACTGTGTACACAAATTATCCAGCTTCTGGAGAAGTATTTGATCGCCACAAGTTTAGGACACTATCGTGGCACAATCCCACGGGAAAAGAGGATGACTCTGACAAATACTGCAAGTTGGATCTCCAAATTTCTGGGTCATACCAGTACTATTTTAGTCTTGGGTAAGTGAAATTTGTATACCTGGAGCCAAATGCAGTTTGATCCCTTGGTGTACATCTTAACCTGAAAAAAACCCTTTTTTTCCATGCATTTTTCAAATTGCCGCCATGGGACCAATTAGAATCCACCAATACAAGGTAGTGACTGGTGGTTATGTAGTACTTTCTGATGCAGAGATATTCTGGAGAGCATACGGAGAGCCAAGTTGATCGACTTTCTGTGAATGCTGGAGAAGCAATCTATTTTTACAAGTTTTCAAATTCTTCAGCATTCTGAGTATTTCAATGATTATTTTGTACTTTCTTCATTGACTTTGAGGGTTGTTTTCCATCTAGCACAGAGGTTCTGGCATTCTTTACTTGGATCCTTTACTTCATGTTTTCTTTTAGTGGGACAACTGCAGAGGAGAATGCCACTATCTATGATAAGTGTAGTCTGGTATTTTGTGTTTCTGGAAGATGGGTGGTTAAATTCTTCCAGGCTTAGGACATTTAGCTCAGGTACCTTCCTGAGGATGGGGCTCAAAATGTAGATCTACATGTAGATGGGCAGTCATGCTTTCTGTGTTTCCATATGACTGAAGGAGGAACCACTACTCCATCTCAAAAAATAGCAAAGGTATCTCATTTTTCCAGGGTTTTAAGCTCTGTATCCCATTTGCATTCTTTAAGTCCAGTAGAGAGATGATGCCTAAGGGACAAGCATTTCAATGTTTACTGTTTTCTTCATGTGTCGTGCACTCCTGCTCCCCCTCTCCCTCCAGCCACTGTACCAGGCCACTGTGTTTCTGAAAACCTATGCTATTTGAATTCTCTCTCTGAAACTCACCATATGGTACAATGGGTGTTAATTATACCAATAAAAATTATTTTTTCCTAGAAATGAAAAAAGTGGTGGAGGTTACATAGTTGTGGATCCCATTTTGCATGTTGGAGCTGATAATCATGTCCTGCCTTTGGATTGTGTCACGCTCCAGACGTACCTCGCCAAGTGTCTGGGACCATTTCATGAATGGGAAGATAGGCTTAAAGTGGCAAAAGAAACAGGTAATGCTAGTCACATATTCAAGGATAGAAGCTTTTGTTTCATGGTGAACGCCCAAAGTTACATGGAAGAGCTTCAGTGTAAACAATTCACAGATTCTTTGTTGATTATATATTTTCTACTACGTTCAATTTTGTTAACTGATTAAGTCAGTGAATTGATTAAAGTATTGGCAGAGGTGGAAAAATTAAGGGATTTCCTAATATGGGAAACCACTTATTTTATTGTCTTCATTTCAGATAGACTTGGAAGTTTGTAGAGCTGACAGGGTGATTTTTAAAGCTTGTGTTACATAGAATTTCAAGGGGAAGATTCAGATTAATTTACTTTGGTTATTCCAAACACTAGCTCTAAGTACATAAATGCATCTTACTGTGCTTGTTTCAAATAACTTTGATTTTTTTTTTTTTCTCATTAAATAAATGGGGTTTTATTACAGGTTACAACATGATTCATTTTACACCACTGCAGAAGCTTGGACTATCTAGATCGTGTTATTCATTGGCTGACCAGTTAGAAGTAAATCCTGAATTTTCAAACCATAATAAAAAGTGCACTTGGAGTGATATTGGAGCACTTGTGGAGAAAATGAAAAGTGAATGGAATATGCTTTGCATCACAGATGTAGTCTACAATCATACTGGTATGATTTTCATGTGTTAATGACCAGATTGGTCCTATAATTATATTTCATTATTTCCCTTAACTTCTCCCTCTTGAACCCATTTTTAGTAGCTGTTTTAAACAATGTAGTTGTCTCTGTCTTTGAGTCTCTCAAATCCAGGACAACTGCTTGCAATTGTAACTGATATGTCTCTTTAACTGGAATAAAAGGACTTAGTATTGCTACTGAGAGAGTGAGGAGAGCCTTTCTTAAAAAGAACTAATAACCTGTGTATCTGGATTCATATAGTACACCTGTCTTCATGATCTATGGTGTGCAGTTCCCATATATTTGAACAGCCTGTATTATGAATTGTTTGATGAGCTTAATAAACTGAGTACTTTCTTGTTAAACAGGATATTATGCTTGTAGCTGCTTAAAAGTAGCTGCTCTGATGTGCAGACTAGAAACAGAGTTGGGACAAGGAGGTAGGATTAAGTAATGGGGAAAATGTTACAGCTCAGTCTGTGGGGAAAGAAAGAAGAGAGAGCTTTGTGTTTGGGGCAGGCTTTTTTTTAAGCATAAGTATGTTAATACATCAAAGGTGTTGCTTTTCTTAATTGCATGAGGGACAGTGGATTTTCTTGTGTGATCTGACGAAATTTAAATTGTAGTATTTAGTAATTTGTGATTTTGTTGATTATTTGGATAGTGAATTTTCTTTGTTTATAATGCAGTTGTTGCATACTGTAATCCTAAACATCGTAATTGCCATTCTCATAGCAGAGACTGCAACAAGGGGTTATGTAGATTGATATCTTTTGAGGCTCAAAAATGCCTAAACATAAATAATTTGTGAATTTCAAGCTTTATTTGCATTAGTTTTTTGGTGTTGAGTGCTGCCAAACATTCTTGTCCAATCAGTCTGCAACAGAGTGCTTTCCCTGTCTGTTTGTTGAGAAGTTACTAATTATAGTTGTTTGCTCTGTGTCTGAGGGAATGAGGTTTTTAAACATCCTCCCAGTTCTGGATA
Source organism: Oxylabes madagascariensis (assembly GCA_013400675.1). NCBI lineage: Eukaryota > Metazoa > Chordata > Aves > Passeriformes > Timaliidae > Oxylabes > Oxylabes madagascariensis. Next base: position 33,248 of record VYZR01006549.1, read on the forward strand.
AAAAATTTCTTACACTTTTCAACTAGAAGTCCAGTTTCTTTTACAGATGCTTGAGGTCCCCTCATTTTTTTAACAGTGTATATTTGCATGCTGCTAAGGAGAATGCATTTTGATGGACAGAAAGATCTAACTATAATAATTACACAGCAGAATATATTTGAGAAGAAAAATGTCATGTTATTTGGCTACATTTGTAGAAGGACGTTTTCCAGTTACATTCAGAGTTAAAGTAATCTTCATTGGGATGGATGACTCAACATTTGTACTATGGTAAAAAGATGTTCGAAGTGTCTTCTAAGAGAATAGAAATATTCAGATGATTGTGGTTCTTAGATCATTAAGCACGGTATCCTTGATGGCTTTGTTGCCTGTCGTGACCCCTCGGCTTACTGTGGTTCTATGTGTTGGTAGTTTCTGCTTTCTAGTGGAGACCATTGTATAAGAATGTGATTGCTTCCCCTCTGCCGCTGTGGGAGCCAGGCCGCATCGCCTGCAGGATCAGCCGTTAAGCTGAGGTGTTTGGCGTTCACTCAGGAGTGAAGCCCACACTGTGGGCCCAGCAGGGAACGGTGAGAGTCAGCTCTGGATGTCTCTGTGAGGCTCTAATGAAAGGCAGCATCTATGGCCCAACTTGAAAAGTGAAGCCATGCGCTGATGTGAAATGTCCCTGAGCCTTTGGCATCTTTGCAGGAGTATCACAGATAAATTTGCAAACTCTCTCTAGTAACTGGGTATATTCAAATAAGAAATATATTCACATTTACTTTTCACCAGGAGATAGAAAAAAAGACAGTTGGAGTTCTTTTCTTCTCTGAGTTTTCCATGTCTGTAATAAATTGTATAAAGTAGTAAAAGTAAAGTGAAGTAAATTATGTATTCCTTTTCTCTCACAAGAGGCTACTATTGTACAGTCGCAATATAGCACATGAGTAAATCTTACTTTCAAGTGCTTAGTCATCTCAAACACCACCTTTTCCCAGCTTTATAAAGGATCAAAAGAAAAGAAATCTAAATATTTGGTTTGTGTTTAATTTATGTAAGAATGAGTTAATCACTTAAGAAAATAATTTCAGATTTTTCTAAGAATGTAATGAATTTTAGAAAATTTTCTGTATTTCCTGATCTTGCTATTTCCATATTCCTATTATGGTATTTCCATACTTTGTTCTATCGGCATATTCTTTACTATACTTATTTTCTCCTTAGCTGTAGCAGATGTAATCACCAGTGATGTTTTGGATGATTTTTCTTCTACAGAGTTAGATTTCTCTTGGTGTTACATTGTGAATCGCTGGAGCTTATCTTCTGATCAGGAAATATCCTTCTGTTCTGTAGCAGAATTGATGGAAGGCCCGTTGACTTTTTTTTTTTAATGCTAACCCCTTAGGTTTAAATTGTGTTATCTTTTTAGAATTAATTGTATTTACTTACGAAATTCCTTTATAGTAAATTATAATTCTTGTTAGAAGAACAGAACAAACTGGTTTGGAGAGGAGTTTTTTTCAGAAGTAGTAAATGATAAAGGAAAAAAGGGCAGGAGAGAATAATCTGTTTGGCCTGGAACAGCCTTTAACAGCCTAAGCTCAATATTGCTTTACATAACTTTAAAACATGGTGGGTTTAGTGGTAGGTTGTATTTAAACCATAAAGATTTTAATTTCCACAAGTGGTTTGAGCTTATAATGATGGAATTTTGTCGTATCTTGAGATATAACATAAAAGGGTGCTCAGAAGAGCTGTTCACACTATAGACTGAGGTAGTACATTTTTGTTTTAACTACTTTGAACTAAGCAGACTTGGGATTTTAAATGTTATTTGTTCTGCTATAATTCTGGACACATGGTGACTCTTCACGTTTTCAATATGATAATTGTGTGTAGTACAATAATGTAATTTGTTTCAATATAATAATTGTGTGTAGTACTACTTCTGTTTTTCTCAGCTTTTTTGAAAACCTGTTTTTTGTTCTTAGGCATTCTGTGAGGTTTTCTTTTTAGTTTTAATATTATAATTTAGTTTCTCGGTTCTAAATATTCATTCAGAAGAATATATGAAATGTATTTTTAATTGAACAGTGTTGCCAAAAAGTTGCAAAAATAGAAAGAAATTAACTCTTGATTTCTTTTTCATTGCCATATTTCCAAAATCAAAATTCCGTGTTATGTATGTATGTACCTGTACTGCTGCATGCATGCTGTCTATATTAGAATACTATACCTGTGTTCCAGTGAAGGCTCCTTAACTTCTCTGGGTCAATTTTTAATGTTCAGCAGATCTTCTGGTGCTTGTTGATGCTGCAGGAGAGGCTTGGCAAAGAGACACTGAGTGTAGTGTTTGGCCTGAATGAGTGTTCCATTTGCATGCCCCAGACAGTGCACTCATCTTGCTGTGTAAGACTCAGTGATGTTGCTTCCTACAGCTCAGCTTCTTTCTATGGACACAAGTGTCACAGCTGATCTTTTCTTAAATACCCATTTAACTATATTTTCCATTAATTGTTTTTTGGGTATGTGCACTCTTCCTCTCTGGCTGTGTGTGGCATCTTGACAGGATGAAGAATATTAAAAAATAAACAACTTTATAATATAAAGTTTGGGATGTATGTTTGGCTTTCAACACTCAAAGAATATCAGTATCTTACATTTGTAATTGATATATTTCATGGAACAAAAATTTAGGGGGGTTTCGGTGTTTTAGGATTGGTGATACTATGGCGTATTTTTATGTAACTAACAAAAAGTTTTCCTACAGTCTCTGCAGCTGTATTTTTAACCAAAAAAAGTCAATCAGTAAGAACATTTCTGCACAAGAGATAATCTTCTGTTGATATAGGGAGCTTTAGTTGAAATGTGAATGAGCTGTATGTGCTATAGTACCTCAGCTTCTTGGTGTTAGGATGTTTATAAAATACAATGAAGGGTTCAGCTGATGTATTTACATTTTTGTTTGGGTTTTTTCCCCTCTCCCTTTCTTCACTAAGCTACTAACAGTGAATGGCTCAGGATGCATCCAGAATGTGGCTATAACCTTATAAATTCTCCTCACCTGAAGCCAGCTTGGGTCCTGGACAGAGCTCTGTGGCATTTGACCGGTATGGTGGCTGATGGAAAATGTATTGCCAAAGGGGTCCCTCCCATGATTGAAAATGATCAACACTTGAATGTAAGTGAATGAGAACAAAGTATAATCTAATGAACTGCATAAGTAGCTGAATAAACCTTTAATATTTCTAGGGTTGTGGAAATGCACAAAAAATAGTGTATACCTTGCAGATATATTTACTGAAATAAGCCCTTACTCCCACTTTTTAAAAATTTTTTCCAAATTATATGAACCACAACCTTAGTAACTAATGCAATTTTTTATTTTTACAGTGTTTACGTAAAATAATTTATGAAGATATATATCCAAAAATTAAACTATGGGAATTTTTCCAAGTGGATGTTAACAAAGCTGTGCAGCAATTTAAAACGCTTCTAACTCAAGGTAAAAGAGGATTTTGTTGCTGAAGTGTGTGAGTTATATACTTATATTTCAAGAGACATAGGTAGATGTAACAGTTAGACAGAAAACAAGAAGATGCTATTTTTTACTGTGTGAGACATCCACTCTGCTGATTTAAGCATACAAGAATGCTTTCAGGACTAGGAAAATCTTCAAAGACTGTGTACCCCTTCAATGCCTTCATCCACCCACACCTTGGTTATGCTAGAATTATAATGGTCATATGTCTGTTAAATGTCATTCCTGATTTTACTTTGAGTACTCATTTCTGTTTTTTTCTCAGGCAAAATGGGCACTAAACCTGATCCAAATCAACATCTCCAAATACTTCAGGACCCTGATTATAGACGACTTGGCTGTACTGTCGATATGAACATAGCACTGGCAACGTTCATACCACACAGGTACCATACTACTGATTACAAGTTAAAATCTAAGTGAAGCTATATTTATAAAGCCAAAAAAGATATTCTTTTGAGACATGAGGAAAAATTAACTTTTGATTCCTTTTAGTAATTTATCCTGCATGTTTTTAAAATATTTTTTCTAATTGTTCTCTTCTTTTAATGGCCTCCTGATAAGCAATGGACCGGCTGCAATAGAAGAATGTTGTAACTGGTTTCGCAAGAGGATTGAGGAACTAAATGCTGAGCAATACAGACAAACTAGTCACCATCAAGAACAGGTGTTGAAATTACTGTTTTTATGCTGAATTGTTTAAAATTGCAAATAAATGCAGACATTTCAATAATGCATAATTCAATTACTTCCAGGCTGTCAATTGCCTTGTGGGGACTGTGGTTTATGAACGAATCGCTTGTAATGGTCCTAAGCTGGGACCTATCAGTAGAAAACATCCCTTGGTTACCAGGTATATACATGTTTTCTTGTTTGGAAACTATTTGAATCTATCCAGGGAAATCAAGTTCAAAGTTCAATAAAAGTATACATTTATATGTAGAAATAGATGTTTTGTTTCACATGGACAAATGCCACTTACCAAATTGACAGGTTTTTTTAAGTGACAGCAGTAACTCTTAAACAAATGTGATCAAAAAGCATGAGACAATACTCAGAGCACATCAAAACCTTACAGAGTGCAAATTGCTGTTGTAGGTGGAAGAGGAGTGGAACTAGGAACGTTTACACCTTTCATGTTTTATGTTCTTGATGCCACTCATATCTAAAGAGCTACGGCTTTAATCTTACATTACCAGCTGACACCAAGTTAGTGGCAACATCTGTTCTTGCTCCTTCAAAGCTCCCTTCAAAATAGAAAACTCTCCATCATTTATGCAAGTTGCTCTCCTTTTTTATCTGTATTATGTACNACTTAGAAAACATTTAATTTCTGCAAAGTAATCTACACCCCTTTCACTAAATTTTATTTACTTCTTCTCAAGGACTGATATAATGTGTGTTTCAAGAGTGTTTTTGTTCAGCTGCCCTTTCTTCTGGGCAGACTTTTGTGGGTTTTTTCCCTCTTAGTCACTGGCTTTAATTAGCATTCGTAATTTCCATTACTGAGGTTTCTCTCATAACTCAGCTACAGATTTATGAGTGCTTTTATATTTGTGTTATGCCTTTGGTTTATGCCACACATTATTTCAACTGAGAACACAATGTGAAAATGTGGTAGAGAAAGGCACAGTAAAGGAATTGCAAAACGAATGCAGCCAGTTCTCTGAATGATCCTTTGAGAAAATCACAGCGTACATCCGAAGAAACACAGTTTTTCTGTCCGTCTGGCTGTGCTGCTAGTAGTGAAGAAGGGTTGACTGTGCTTACATGAATGTTTTGGGAATTTGTGGTAATTTACAGTTCCTGTTTTTTACTTACTGCCTTTGGAAATCCATCACAGCCTGTTGTTAATAGAAGATAAAATTGTAAATTGTGACTGTGACAGATTATGATAACTCAGTGAGATTCTTTTTTGAATTTATCTAGTGTCAAAAACAAAACTACTAATTTTGTTAATTTGTTTGATGCTTTTTTCTTTTTCTCAAGTACAGTTTTTATACTACTTTGAAGAATTAAAAGGAATTTTATTTCAATCTGAAGAATTGTTTCAATATCACTATAGAAGCTAAATATTCCCATGGAAGAATGTGAAGTTGTACATCAGTGTAGTGTGTATAGATTTTTTGAGTTGATACGGTTTTTCTTAGAACTTTTAATGTTCATTACAGTGTTTTTCTGGTCTCTAGTAGTAGAAAATAAAATGCCACGTTTTCATTTTGGTGCACATTCTATTACATATATATATTTATATACACTAAAGTGAATTTATTTCCTTTACAGGTTCAAATGTGTACTTGAGAAGAGAGCTTATTTGTTGGGGAGACAGTGTGAAACTGCGTTATGGTAATAAACCTGAAGACTGCCCATACCTCTGGGCACATATGAAAAAATACACTGAAATCACTGCCAAATATTTCCATGGTGTTCGTCTGGACAACTGTCACTCAACACCTATTCATGTAGCTGAGGTACGCAAAATTAAGCTTGTTTCTTATAAAGCAGCTTCCTGTCTGTGAAATAGATCCTGCAGATTTCACAGCAGCAGTGCAGGACTTACGTGGCAGAGTTTACGTGGGAATGGATCTTCCTCTTAGCATAAAAGCAAGGTTTCTTGTCTGGTGATGTTCAGAGATGGTTTCAGCTACGTTAAACAGTACAGTGGTGTAGCTGTTGTATCTTTTAGTTCTCTTCTTTAACTGAAATACTGTGGATGTGGATGAGCCTGGCTAACCTTTCCCTCACTGAGCTGTGGACGTAGTGCAATGACTGCCAGTATCCAGTATGTCAGTTTGAGCTGGAGTCATTGCCAAGACTTGATTGAAAGTCCGACTGGTTTATTTTTTTTGCCATATCTATTTTGCTGTTGCTAAATTAAACAGGATGTGGTTCGCTTTACGGAATTTANTACATAGCTGACAGTGGATGTCTTGCATTAAAAATGTATTATGATCTATAGGAGATGCTAGCAACAGCCAGATCAGTCAGACCTAATCTTTATGTGATAGCTGAACTCTTCACGGGCAGTGAGTACATTGACAATGTTTTTGTCAACCGCCTGGGAATTACCAGCCTGATTAGAGGTACAATAAGCAGTTGAAAATTATGTAGGATTGTCATGTATGGTTTGGAGTTTTAAATGTGAAACTAACATTGGTATGCTTTTTTATTTTTCTTACATATTCATGTTCTTTGCTTATGCAATTACCTTTTCTTCTTCGTGTTCTGTTTAACTTCTCCTGTGCTGTGTGCTAATTCTTGGTTTTGCTTATGTTTGTGTGTCCTCTTCTATGTAACAACTTGTTTTGTTCCTTAATTTTGGCTTTCTGTTTATCTTTGCTGCATGGCATTTTCCTATTGTCCAATCCCTGCCTAGCTTTGAAACTTGTCCTTTTTTGTATCTACCTTTCCCCTTTCTGTGGCTTTTTTGGCTGTGCTTTTTGCAGTACATGCTGGACACAGCTAGAAAATTGCGAGCCGATTTGTATGTAGTGGCTGAACTGTTCACAGGAAATGAGGAGCTGGACAATATCTTTGTGAATAGGCTGGGCATTACCTCCTTAATAAGAGGTAGGCTTGCTGCGTGTGTGGTCTCTTTCCAACGAGAGATTATAGATGACATGGTTTTTCCAAGAAAAAGTTTTCTACTGGATTATGCACTTTAAATTTCGTACTCCATATAATCAGAAGTACAGGTTCTTTATTGTGACTTTTTTGATACTTGGCGGAAAATACAATATTAGCCATAAAATAAGAGAAGACTTCCTTTGTTAGTTTACAGAAGGTTAAATATTTCACTCTTGGTCTAGTGAAGGAAAAAGGA
>VYZR01006549.1:60480-74662 GCA_013400675.1 Oxylabes madagascariensis
GAGTAGAGATCTGTATAAACAGGATCTCTCTTCTAGTTAGGAAGTTGACTGCTAAATGTGCAATTGCAGATCTCAAGTCAGGTTTCAAATACAGGTAAAACCTAGTGCCTTTTACAGACTGCAGAATTCCTAATACTTATCCATGCAAAGACTGGGTGGAATAAACCTTACATAAAAATTAGGATCTTATTTCATACAAGAAATCAATTTCAGAAAAAAGTGAGTGAGTTGGTTTTTTAAAAAAATCAAAATATTTTAAAACAAACTTTGTTAAACTTAATAGCTAAAGGACAAGTAGCGACAGATTAAAATTGCAGCAGATAAAATGATGCAAAATAATGTTAGGATTTATTGGGTTCTAAGTGAGGAAATTAAGATTCTGAAGCTGTCATACTAATAACCTTGATTTTCTAAGGAGACAGAGGAACTTGCATTTTGAGTTTTCCCCCAAACCGAAACATCAAACCCACACACTTTTTCCTCTTTTGCTGTCTGTTTCACTTAATAAGGATTTGAGACAAAGTAAAATAAACAAAACACCTTGCCGTTGATATCTCTTCCATATACACTGTTCTGCAGCACATGAAACACGTATTTATTTGTACCCAAACGAGTAATTCAGGACTCATACAAAAGAGTTTGTCTGATCACACAAGAAAGAAAAATGGATTTGCAAAGCAACATTTTGCCTTACGTAGTGTCTTGACCAAGTCTCTTGTTTGGTAGTATCAGAAATAACTTGCACTTTGTTAACACTCTTTGCTGTTTCTGTCTTATTGAAGTAGTGTGCCCTTTTTTTTTTTTAAACTCTGCTTTGATACTTTGTTTCTGTGCAGACTAACCTGTGCAACAGGTTTTATTTGTATTTTTGCAAGTGTGCTACTTTGTGGGGAGTTTTTGTTCCTAAGGAGGCAAAGAAGGTTTATGTAATCATGCTGTCTTCCAGCCCTTGTCACTTTCTAGCACCACAATCAGTTTCAAGTGTAGTTTGAATACCACTGTTACTTCATCTTCCAAATGCAAAACTACCAGAATGAGAAACAGGAGCTGCATACCAGTTGTGTAAGTTTAGTTATTATTAGTAGCAGAGAATCTGCTTTGAGGAAGAGACACTTCCACTACAATTAACAACTGCAGGTGAAAAAAATATTAAATCTCAATTTTTAAAGGATATACTGTGCTTGTAGGAGAGGAGACCTTTAGTCATGCTTTTCCATTTCCTACTGAGTTTATCTTTCAAAAGGCTTTAAAATGAAATGTTCTTTTTATTTCAGCCTATAATTTAACAGTAATACTCACTTGTGTTTTCTTTTATCAGATCATCCTGGAAAGGGCTTCCAGAACTAACTAATGAGAATGGGCAGTATTGTCCTTTTAGCTGTGAAACTCAGGCCTGGTCGATTGGTGTTATCCTTGAAGTTCTTTATGACTTGTAAAAGTTTGTTTTGATTGATGTGATGAAACTTCTGTGGTCTTACTATTGGGCATAAATGAACACTTGGCTTACACTGCAAGGGAAATTAACTGTTCTGCACAATCACTTAAGCTGTGTCCTCACATTCAGAGCTGCTGAATGCCAGCAGCTTTTGTGCCCTTTAACTGTGTGGGGCTTAGGTGTTTTGAAAATCAGGGCATGACAATAAAATAAAACTGCAGTGCACACTTGATGCAGAAACTTTTAGTAAGGAGGAATTTTAAGAATATGCACAAACTTAATTTTAAGTAGCTTTGGTTTTTTAGCTTTTTCAAAACAAAATCTTAATGTAACGAAGTAAGTTTGCTCCTTCCTGAGCTAAAAATAAGTAGCACAGCTCTTATGTTTTTTTTCCTTTGTCTCTTAAAGAGTAAATGAATGTTTTTGCAAATGCATGCTTAAGGGGGAGTAGACTAACCTCTAGCTTTCTGAGTTTGGTATACTTTGTGCTCTAGCACCATGCATTAATGAAGGCATAATATGTTATCTCTCCATTGAACTGCATAATGGGGATGGTTTTTTATGTGTTCAATTGAACACTCCACTAAGCAACCACAGAAATAAAGTGTATGAATACTGTAATAAATCAAATTTTGGAGTTATGTATAAAATTTTGAAAACTTAACTTTGAGAGCTAACTCAAGAAATAATGAGGTAACATCCAATGTTAATCTGTCTTTAGATTTATTTAAATACCATGAGCCATATAGCAAACCTGTTTTTTCATTTATATCTGGTTTTCACCATGGGTAATTTATAGGAAGTGTGCATACAATGCACAGCCTATATGTTAGGGATGGCCAATGTGCTTGACTGCTTATTAAATTAATTTATTGACGAGATAGGGTCACCCGAGCCCTTCTTTCTTGGAAAAATCCTAGCCCTATTAATCAGGTGGAAATGCTTAACACAATGGAAAGAGACATAGTAGCCTACTATCAGAGAGAAGAATATGAGGCTTCTGGGCCTTTTGAAATTGCACCAATAACAGTAAGCATGCTACCTCTGTGTGGTGTCCTTTGGGAACAAATCCAGTGAACATGATGCAAAATGTGTTGTTTCATTTTTGGATGCCTGCATGTCCTTATTAAGTTCAGGGCTCACAAACGGAGAGGAGAGCAGTTGGTTATTCTCAACTCTTCATAACATTTTTCCATCTTAGTGCAATAAACAGGCAGAGAGTGAGGTTGAGAGCACTTCCCACATCACAAGGCAGAAAAGCAAAAGCACTAAAAGCATATGCTGAAAACATAAATACAGGATGTAATTATAATGCACTAAAACACATAGATCAAGATTTTATTGTGTTTGTATTTTAAAGTTTCTGTGTTCTGTATTCTGTCTAAAGTACAGTGAACACTTGCTGTCTTGTTCAGGGAGATGTATTTCAGGTAGATACTGTAAGGACAAGTTAACAGGTTCAAGAGATTAAATGTAAGAAGTGGCTATACTCATATACTATTTGTTTGAAAGGTTAATAAGGATTTTAATTCCCTTGCTGAAGTATTCAGTCCTTGGAAGTTAGGGATAGGTAACGTCGATATTATACCTGAACTTTTGAGCTGCAGTACATGGGTAGGGAATTTTTTATTTTCTCAACACAATGCATAAGAAATGTCATTTGATCGAAAATGTTACTGAAATGTCAGCTACATATTATTTTTGTAATGTGCAAGAGGCATAGAAAGTATTTTTCATACTGCACTGAACTTTCCAAAATTCTTGATACTTATATTGAAGTTTATGTCCTACTGTTTCACTAGTTTTACTGTTTTCCTGGATACTTATTTCTTGTTTATTATTTCAAGGTATGTTTTATGGCTCCTGTGGCTTAGAAAACAGGAACAAAATGGCAGAAAAAATTTTTTTCTTACTTCATGAAAACATTTTAAAATTGGAAGTAAAGCTTAAGAGCTATGACTGTTGATTTCCACCAGGTGTCAAAATTATATTCATTGGCAATAACACTCTTTAAGTGTTGGGGAAAAAAAAAAAAAAAAGAGAAATTTTTCATCAAAACCTTCCTATGCTATGTACAAATTGCTTTCCAGTTTTGCAACCTGCACTGCTGATAGAGACTGCATATTTGTCACTGCTAGGGTTTTTTCAAATTTAATAGTAAAATTTTAAAGATAAATCACCACTGTGTACACAAAAATACATATGTTATGAAACTTCTAAACATGCCCATTTATAATGTTGCTTCTGCACTGATTAGTTGAGTATAGTTTTAGTGATAAATATTTTAAATAGGGAAAAAATATGTATTGGTTGACTTTGCTGTTAAGTAGCAACAAAAGTAAGATTTAAGGTTATTAACTTTCTTGGGGGGTGGTGGTTTATTGGTTTTGGGGGTGTTTCATTTTTATTTTTTTCTCAAAAAGCTACTCAACACTTTGTCAAGCCAGACAGATTAAAAATTAAGAAGGAAGAAAAAATGTTAAATCTAACATAAAATGAGCTGATATCCATATAGATCAAGTCATTATCCCCTAAAAATTGCTGACTTACATTGACTCATGCTGTAGCATTATCATTTATATTTTACAATCAAAACCTTCTAGTAATGCAAACTTCTAATTGGTAAAATAGAAATAAACTAAAGAACTCAGTAAGAACTTGGTATCCGTTGTGTTCCAGTTGGTGCTTCTTGATCTATATTGTATTAATAATAATTTTTCCTCCAAATTGAAATAACTTTAACTGATATGAATGTTCACACAGTTAATAGCTCTTGATTTTTTTCAAAGATGATTAACTTGAGAATTCAAGTAAACTAATGTATCATTCTCACACTGCATGTTGTAATGTAAAATGGAAACATGAGCTTTACATGTCTGTCTATCACAGCAACAACTGATTTTAGAAAATGTCATTATTCCTTTCTGAAATGCACAAAATAAAGTTCTTTAATTCAGAGTTAACCTTTTCTTGTGATTGTTTTTTAAAAGAAGTCAAACTTTGCAGCTCATGTTGCTTGTCCATTTCTTTCAATTTTACATACAGGGGAGAGATTGTTAACTCCTCAGGTTAAATGTTAAAGTGCTGACAACACTTATTGCGAAAACTACAGCTTATTAGAAAAAAAGCATAGACTTGAGAGTCTTATGCTGGGCCAGGCCATTCAGGGCCCCACATTTCTGCACAGCTGCACTCACTGTGCTGGTTTTGAACGGCTCAAGTCTCCATTCCCACACGTCAAAATCATAGTAAGTTTTTAAATGTTTAGAAAATGTTTCAGTAATATATCCTCATGTAGAAGAAGTGGGAAAGGAGTACATTGACAAATGTTAGCTGTCCTAGCTGAGTTTGAATGGGTTTGGGCTAGCAGACCTTCTGCTATGAATGTTTATATAATTCAGGTAATAGGATATTGCAAATTCACCAAGACAATAGTCTTAGTTAACTGATTTACAGATACCCAAGTGATACAGTGATTAACTTTTGGAGGGAAATTCCTATCACTATGGAGAAGGCATTTTCATCTTTCAGGCCTGCTTTGTAAGGTCGGTCTCTCAGCACAGGTGCTTGGTGTTCTGAATATGTTTTGCAATGTCCCCATTTCATTCCATGCTTTATAACAATAGGATTTTTTCCTAATTCTCCATTCAAGCGTTTTCTTTAAGTGATTTATTATTCTATTGTATGAACTTTTAATAAACATTCTATTGGAAAATGGTTAACGAAGTGTAGAATTTACAAGTCACTGAGTTGTTGGGGGGAGTTGGTAAGGTCAGAGCTGCCCTTTCAGCCCTCACGGCACCTCAAGCAGCTCAGTCGAGGGATAGATGGATGAAATATTGTCAGTGGTGACTGGCAGGTTTCCCTTGACAGCTCCTCTGGAGCTGGCAGATGCCATCTGGGAAAGCGCCTGCAGTCAGGACGCTTGAGCTGTGCCCGCGTTGCTGTGTGAGGTGAGCCGGGAGCGCGGCCGCTCGGCCTCGGCCCGGCCGGGGCTGCCGGAGCCCCTCAGCGGCGGGACGGACGGGGCGGGCGGGGAGCGGTGTGTGCGCCCGCCGGCGCCTCGGGAGCGGTGTGTGCGCCCGCCGGCGCCTCGGGAGCGGTGTGTGCCCCCCCCTTCGGGAGCGGTCTGTGCCCCCCGCCTCGGGAGCGGTGTGTGCCCCCCGCCTCGGGAGCGGTCTGTGCCCACTGCCTCGGGAGCGGTGTGTGCCCCCCGCCGGCGCCTCGGGAGCGGTCTGTGCGCCCCGCCTCGGGAGCGGTGTGTGCCCCCCGCCTCGGGAGCGGTCTGTGCCCCCCGCCTCAGGAGAGGTCTGTGCGCCCCGCCGGCTGCGGGCGGTTCAGCCGCACCCTCCTCGGGAAACCTGGTGAAACCTGACCCAGCTGACAGCTTGTTTTCCATTTGGAATATGCCTGGAAATAAGGAAAATGTACTGGCCTGTGGGCATCTGGAGGTTTGTGCAAACTTGCGAGCTTGTACACCTGTTGTTATAGTGTAGCGGTACAATGGAGAGGTCAGCTCTATTCACGTTCTGCAAGATTTGCCCGTGCATTTGGTATTTCTCAGAAGTTGCTGACTAAATTAAAACAGAGGCTTCCCAGTTATGAATTTTGCATCAAAGTGCCGGTGACCAAGTGGACCAATGGCCATTTCTAATGGGAAGTGTTAATTCAGAGCACAAGTGGCTTAACAAGGCACAAAGTTGACTGTTAATTGTTTTAACGATAGCTGTTTTTTACAGGGTCAGATTCTGAAGTAGAATTAACATATGGTGGTACAAAAGTGAACCTGGGAATAATACAGAAAGCAGACTGTGGCTAGTCAGGTGGCAGTCTGGCCATCTGTGCTGTTCTGGGCTCCTGTGTTTCTGTGAGCACTTGTCCAGCCCCGTTGGCCCGTGACACGTTTGTGTCATTGAGTACTACCTCCTTGAATCTATTTCTTTCAGAAATCTTAATCTCTGCATTGTGTCTGTTCTGTTTGCAGCCTTTCAGCCACAGGTGGCTGTTCACCCTGTGTAATAATCTCATCGTATTACACAAACAAAGTTCAGTACCACTGACTGTAATAAACTTGACAAATAATAAATTTGTTCCCCTCAATTCCTATAACTTTATGTAATCTGTGAGATCCATGAGCACTTCCCTTCCCTTTGTGTGGCACAGAAATATCTCAGTACAACTTCAGATAGAGAGACTATTCTTCATATAGTGCCTTTTTGCAATGAGAATAAAAGCTCACCATGAAAGAAGAGAATTATGCTGCAGCCTGGCAAGGGTCTTAAGTTGGATGATGTGGACTCCAGGTATTAATGGAGGTAAGTTTCTTGTGCAGTTCTGTATTTCTGAGTTCAGACTGGCAAATAAACTGGAGCTTAGTTTTGTGTGGTGATGAGAAACATAAGATGATGTCTTCCAATCAGTTCTGAAGGAAGATATTTGCAGTCATATTGATTTACAGGCTTATAAGTACAATGATTTTAAAGCATGATGCTCTAGAGTAGGATTAAATTATAATAGTGGAAGTCTTCTTTTTAAGGTGATTTTTAGAGTCACAGCCACATAGTTTGAGAAAGCTGAAATATCAATTCTTGCAAGTGATGTCTTAAGGAAAAGGTTTCTACAAAATGAATAATCTGTTCTTTTGTGGGATACATTCAGGGGCTGGTTTTTAAATTTCTTTTTAATTGGTTTTATCGCCATTGTCTAGATACAGCCTAGACCTGCAGAGGGATACCTGTTTTAACAGTATGCAATGAGAAACTGGTTCCAAATGCAGGAGTACAGCTCACAGCTTGTGTAATCCTCTGAAGAGCAGCCAATGAGGTGACAGTGTCTTAGCAAGAGCAGTCGTTGGAGGGCAGTAGTAGGTTAAGTGTTGCCAAGATGTGTTGTGCTGTTATACCAAAGGAGAGCTGGGGGTAAGAGCAGTGCAGCTCTTTATTACAGATAAACATGAGCGTTTCCAGCCTGGCAGCAGAGGGTGGCGCCCGTTGGCCCCTGCGGCGCTGCTGTCCCCTGCCCGGGCCGGGCCGTTCAGCTCCCCGCGCTCCCGTCAGGGCTCCGCATTCCTGCACAGCTGCGCTCGCTGTGCTGGCTTTGACCGGCTCAGGTCTCCATCCCACACGTCAAAATCATAATGAGTTTGTAAATGTTTAGAAAATGTTTCAGTAATATATCCTCAAGTAGAAGTGGGAAAGGGATACATCTTTGATGATTTAGTGACAGTTTGCTTTTCTAAAGTGATAACTGGAACTAATGAGTATTTCAGTATTAAAAAATCCAGTAATCTATTTCTCTGTTTTATTGCAAAGTTCAAGAATCTATTTATCTCCTAAAGAATGGGAAATGCTAGGATATGAAACCAGGTGTCTGTTAGGCATTTATTTATTATTTGCATCAGAGTTCATCTAATGCTTCTGTAATTGTTCACAATTTTTTTGTTTCCTTAAATGCTTTGTTTTTGCAGAAAAAAAAATTAATGTGAAAACTGAAAATAATTCTGCCTGGGCAATCTTTCACTATAACTGGCTATTTTAACTTAAGTATGTCGTTACTTACTTTGATATTTTTTAGTGGCTTTCATTGTATGTTTAACAGGCTGCATTTTCTAGCAGTTATTCCACTTGCTAAAGCTGCATGAGAACACCCACATTTTCAAGGTAATTTTGTAATTTGTAAAGCCTGTAATCAAACCTACTGGAACAGCTGTTCAGGAGCTGGTTTTGTTTTCTTGTAATGGCTGTCTGGCAGTACTGCTGGAGGTCTCCCTGCAGGCCTCTGGAGGGCCAGATTCATGTGTTTGGAACAGTTACTTCGGAGCTTTCCCAAGGCCTCCAGGCACCATTTAGTTACATTTAAGAACCAGATGCTATCACCTGGATCAGAATAAATACAGAGTAATTTAATTTCCATGCCTTGAATAACTGCAGGTTTATTTTTGCATAACTTTGTCTTTAGCCAGTTTATGCACCTTTGCAAAGAGCAGCTAAAAGCATAAATCAGATGTACCAATGCGATACAGTTGTTTGTTCCAGGGTAGGGAGTCTGTACTATGCTGGGGTTCATTGTCACAATAGTTTCCTTAAACTTCGCCTTCATGCAGAGGGGGTTTTTGCCTTCCTTGTGAGTACCTTTGCTGCAGTCTAACAGAACATACCCTAAATAGTCCCAAAAATCTGGTAGAATTTTGTACTCTGAATTTATAAAATTGGTGAAAACATTCTCTTCAGGAGTATTAAAAGCAAATAAAACCTAGTTGAGGATCAGGGCACGGGGTGGTAGTAATAGTAGTAGACAGGTGTTCCTCTAGTTATTTCCATCATGTTTTCAAAGATGACCTTACAAAAATTTCTTAAAAGCCTTAGGATTTGGAAATTTGTACCTGTGTTATTAGAAAGTCTTGTTTTTCCTGTGCTGGAAGATTGAGCAGAGAAGTCCAAAAGTTATATTTTAAAAATGCGTGTTTATTAGTTTAGTAGCTGAAATTAGAAGCCTTCAGTTAGGTAATTAAGCATTTCTTCCAAATTTCAGCAGACACTTTTTGTTGGTTATGAAGTAATTGTTCTAACCTGAATACTGATGTTAAATGTCATCTTGCTTCCTATCCTTCTCCCTGATTTAATTTAACATAAAAAGGCTCCACTTAATTGTGGGGAGTGGGTGTTTCTGTGTTTACTGCCATTCAAATTATAAAGCATTTCAGTAATTGTTTAGAGGGAGAGCTGCAGTATTGCTCTTTCAAAAAGAATCTCTTGGAGGACAGAGCCACAGTGTTTGAATTTTAACTTAATTTTTGACTGTCTGAAGAGCAACCCTACTGCTTGGTGGTCAATGAATCCTACAGGAAGGTCAGAGATGGGGTGATGGTTGAGGATGGGTTATGACAGAAAGGGGAAGGACTTCTCAGTGAACACCCAAGAGAGGCCAGGAGGCTGTTTCCTCACCTGTGGAGGAGGAGTGTTTCAAAAGGAGGAAGCAGGAAAGAGAGGAAAATCTGATGTCTGGTGTGTCTGCTTGCTTAGTACAGCAAAAATGTTGGAGAGGGAGAAGCTGCAGTTTACCTCAGCCTGGGCCTCCTGGCTGCTCTGTATGGCCCTGTGTTTCAATGGAGCACACAGCACAGACACAGAGCTCTACTGCTGTTACACCAAAATGCAACACTGCCCTGACCGAGAGCTCTGCACCACTGAAGGGAAGAGCAGCTTCAGGAACTAGTTGTAACCACAGATGAATTTCCAAACTTATATCAATTATCACTTGGTTTTCACCTCTGAAAACTAGAAACTTTTTTAATATTGACATCTCATGGGAAGAAGAACTCCTTTAGAGGCTGAGAAAATATTTCTACTTGGCTGAAGTGAAAATTTGGCATCGTTTTGTCAGCCCTATTTCCAGCTCTTCAGCCAGTTCACTGTGGCATCTTAAAGTGGACTCAATTTCTCCATCTTTCACCCTTCTTCAGCATAGCTAAAATGCTACTGTGGATTTCACCGAGAAGTCATCAAAATCCCTGGAAACATAAGTACTACATCAGACTCAAAGGTTTTATGTGCTTGAATGTAAAATTTAAAGTCTTTTGATGTCATATACAAAAGGTAACTCAGAATAATAATTGCTGTAATAGTATCTTTTGTCTCATAAATATAATTCTCAGCGTACTCTATTTAATTTGCTATAATTATATACTCAATGTACTGCTAATAAATATACTCATTCAACATGTATCTGTTTGATGTTTATCAAACATGAGGGTAGCAGTAGAAGTCAAGGATACTGTATCTTTAGCATTTTTCACTTTTAATGCTTTGTTAAATATCACGTTACATTGAATTTCTTTTCAGGAAACTGACATGAGGATGCTTTGAAATGCTAAATAGTTGTGACAGTGATTAGTACACATCACTCACATTTGTATGTTTCCAGTGCTAAAAAATTAAGGATTGCCGTGAATTAACTGAAGGGACATTGGCATAGTATGTAGGTGTCTCTGTGCCCTTATCTTACTTTCTTGGAAAATTGTGATTGCTGTACTCTGAGAACTTTTGGTAGCTTCAGAACACGTGGAAAGTGGATGGCAAGTGGTACTAGCTGATGGATACACTTCTTTTTGGAAAGTTTTGATCTTTTTTTCTTGCTTGGTCATTTTCGCTGCCCCTCACAGTTAGTCAGTAACTATTTTCTGCTGGAAATAAGAATGCTGCTAACCCAAATCCTACTTAGCTCAATCTGTCTTCTAAGCTAAGAACCATTGATTTTGCTGCCACTGTTGCATGTGATTTCTGAATGCTGCTTCCATTGCTGCATGTACTATTAAAAGAAAAAACCCTTCTGTTGTTAACATATGGATGAGGAGTGACTGGTAATGGGTCATAATTTCAGACAGCGGCAAGTTCAGCAGAACACATTAAAACATTTACACACAGGAAGTCCAGAGTTAGTTTCCCATCTGTACAGTGTTAATTCTGTCTGCTTAGGTCATTCCCAGAGCGCCCCAGTAACACTGATTTTGTCTGAGCACTGCCCTCCTCAGGAGCTGCTTCTGCCTGTCCTGTCGTCAGGATCCTCCTTTATGTGCTTGATCTGTAATCCCACTGTGTGCCAGGGATTATACAGCACTTCACACCATGCCCGATCTCACCGTGCTTTGCAGCAGGCCTGCAGATCTGCCGATGCATGTGCCTTTGGAGTGCACTAACTCTAGTTAAATATTCAGTTTATAAAACATAAATACTAATCTCCTAAAATTTACAGTTTCTTTTTTCTCACATCTGTCACATCACATGTTTAGTCTTCAGGAAACCTCACAGCCTATGCTCATGTCTGACCTACCTGTACACAATTTTCTGGGCTCTGTTTCAAGCATGGTCTACAGACTGAGTTCTGAAATGTGTCACAAAAGTTTCCAGAACAGTTCTTTCTTTGGATCATCATATGGTTTTACACAATGGAATGCTCAAATATTCACTGATTGCCTTTGGAGATGATATTCACCATGCCACATTCTGCAGAAAGTACATGGCACACATTCTTAAGGAACTAATTAATGAAAGTTGTGTCTATATATTACTTCTAGGCAGGTTGATTTTTAAAAAAATATTCCGTAATTTAGATCTTGGATGTGTAGACCATAGGTTTACCTACTATGCTAAAAACCCACATTTCTATTACTGTTACTGGAAGCCACACACTCCTACCTATGTTTTGCTTCCACATCAATAGAGAAAGCATTGGAAATATTTTAAAAATTACCTAAAGATGAAGCTCTTGTTTCTGTAAAGCTTATATTTGGAGTTGAAAGTATCTAGGTCCACAGCTAAAGGCTGTGGACTAACTGATGTCATATACAAAAGGTAACTCAGAATAATAATTGGTGTTCTTCCTCAGGTACTTCTGACTTGAGATGGGTTTCCATTTTCCTTTTTACCCTTTTGCTATGCTGTTTTGCAGCCCTCTTTTCATTCTCAGTTGTATTACTTCGTTTGAAATAATGTTGGGAGCTATTTCAAGTACCTTCATGGTTGTGGGTGTTTAACCCTTTTACAGCAGAGCTGCAAAGGCACATTTGTGCCTCAGCAGTGCACATGGCACTCTGACTGTTGCTGTGGCACCAGGGATAATGTATTTTCTTGAGTGGCTGTGCAAATTCTCACTCAGTGCTTCATGAATCACTACAGAGTGGTGAATCACTGCAAAGTGGTCCATAGACGACTGACCTTGAGTCAACTCTCCTAAATATTTTCATTTACTAAGCCTAATTAAAAGATGCATTAAGGATATTTATATAGTTGTATCTCTATAATTACAGTTGCTATGAGGATGCTACTCTTTTGTGAAAGGGTGATAAGATGTTAATAAATAGCCTTTCTTTCATACTGCGGATAACATCATACTAAGCTTGAAAGTCTTTATAATAATGGATTGTAGTAAATTAATACTTCTCCATAAGAAAGGTTATATATCACAATTGTGTTCAAATGTATCACGAAAAAGTAATGCATTCTGTAAAGAATTTATTTAGTAGGTGGAACATCAGATTGGAGGAACCCAAGAAAACTAATTTAGCAGTCCTCATGAGCAGAAGTCTGCTGATTGTAGTTATCTGATGGCCTTAAGAAGTCAGGGCAGTAAATTCTTAGTGCTGAGCAAAAATTAGAGGACTTAGAATTTAATTTGCCAGACATGCTACACAGCAACTGATTACCTTGGCTCTCTGTACACCCAGTTATCGCTGTTGTACACAAAAGCAACACAGACTCTGAGATCAGAAGGCTAGAAAATTGATTCTTTTATTTTGGGATGTGTCTCCCTTTTATACTATTTTACACAGACTAATTTGATTGGTGAAACAAAGGCAAACTTCTTCAATCACATTGGTTAAAACAGAGGGACATCAAAGAAAGTCTTTCCTGTGAGAAAGAATGGATAAGCATAGGTAGCGTTACAAAAACAGTTCTCTTGTTTACAGAAAATTGCCTGGGAAAAAAATTCAGAAACTAAAACATCTCAGGCATGAAATCAGTGCTACNAATTCTTAGTGCTGAGCAAAAATTAGAGGACTTAGAATTTAATTTGCCAGACATGCTACACAGCAACTGATTACCTTGGCTCTCTGTACACCCAGTTATCGCTGTTGTACACAAAAGCAACACAGACTCTGAGATCAGAAGGCTAGAAAATTGATTCTTTTATTTTGGGATGTGTCTCCCTTTTATACTATTTTACACAGACTAATTTGATTGGTGAAACAAAGGCAAACTTCTTCAATCACATTGGTTAAAACAGAGGGACATCAAAGAAAGTCTTTCCTGTGAGAAAGAATGGATAAGCATAGGTAGCGTTACAAAAACAGTTCTCTTGTTTACAGAAAATTGCCTGGGAAAAAAATTCAGAAACTAAAACATCTCAGGCATGAAATCAGTGCTACGCTCAGTCACTACAGGTCTGGAATGGCAGAGAGGGATTCTATACCCACCACAGCCTAGGATGGTCAGCAGCTTCCCTGTGGAACCATCCTAACAAACAAGTCCCATGGGAGACCAGGAGAGGCCTAGACCTGTGCTCCATAGAAACATAAACCATTAGATCAGAAGTGTCATGGAGCTCAAATTCTGGTTTTGTCCAAATTATTTTGCATCTCATGGGTATAACAGGGCTTTCAAATTCCAAGTGGAGGAGCTTTTATATTTTGAGGTTCACACCTAGTGCATCTTTGCCTTTCTGGTAGAAAGCTCTGTGGCTCCGACTGTTTGCTCCGTGAGAGTCACCTCCTTCTCCTCCCTGACCTCTGGCGAAATGGAGGAGTGGATTACTAGCAGAGGAATGTAACACTTCCAATTTGCCAGGTAGGCGGTAATTGCTGCGTTCCAAAGAGGTTACCGCAGCACCCCCTCAGAGATACATCTACTTTGTGCACTCCGCTTACAGAGTTTGTTACAGTTATAAATCATGTTCAGTATATACTTGGTGTACTTTAACTTAGCTATTTTAACTCCAAGGAAAACCCCAATAAATAGGTATCTGTTTTCTCGGGCGACCAGCTTCTCACACTGGTTTTCCCTGCCAGTCCTAATAGAAAGTAATTATTATGATCTCAGCCATTTCCTTTTCCTCACCTTCCTATTTTCCATTACACAACTGTAATTATTATCGATTATGCCTAATAAGGATTCCTTGTGCTTCAAAGATTTAATACTTGGTCTTTGCCTCTAAAAGGTGATAATCTTGCATTAGGCTTAACATCATGAGTAA
>VYZR01006556.1:0-14489 GCA_013400675.1 Oxylabes madagascariensis
TTTTTTTTTAAGCTATTTCAAAAAGCTATCTTTTGTTAGATTCTAAGGAAATCTTAATTCAGGCCAAATGGATCTTCAGATATGGTGGATACACTGAGTACACTGATATTTTCTGCCATGCAACCCTGCTCCCATTGCATCAATCAGAATCCCTAGGAAATCTACAGTACAGAAGTATTAAAACATGATGGGAAGAGTATTGGGAAGCTTGTGGGAGCACAGACAACCACCCACACAGAGCTGCTGATGTCCTTTTATTATCAGATCTGTGCCAGAATGCAGCATCTCCTCCCCTGGATCATTTTCACAGTTGCTCCTTGCAACGTGGGGAATTTTTAAAATGCCCATACCTCATTCATTGCATAAACATTCTTTTTATATTTTGGAAGCTTTACTTTTTCTGACCAAAATGTGAAGAGAGCTTACTAACACTGTATGGAGTTCAGAGTTATGCACTAATGCAGTACAGAATCTGAAAAATATAAAAGCTAAAATCTTAAGGCATCAATATGAGCTGCAAATATCCCCGGCCATCTTACCCTAGTGGGTGGGGACAGCGTTTAGATTCCATATAAACACCAAAGGAAATTTCTGAACTCTTTTTACAGCCATAGTTTCACACCTGGAAGGGACAGAAGCCTGTTGGTTCATCTTTTGGTGAATCACACCAACACAAAGGGTTTCTGTGTCAATCCTGGACCGGGGAAGATAGCAAGGGTGATCTTTTATCTTTGAAATTTGACTGCCAATTGAGAACACTTTGCCAGCTTTGTTATCCATGATCCAGACCAAATCCTGTTCGTCTGCCTGGTGCAGCCTATTTGAAGCTGCCAGCAATATTTAACAGAGTCCTGTAAGCAGAATTTATGACTTTCGCGTAGAGTGAGAAGAGCTGGCAGAAAGCAGTGAAACAATTGGCATGCAACTAAAATCCTTCAGATGATTATCCCAGCTGAGCTCTTCCCAAAATAATTGCCAAGCTCATTTAAATGTGAGACAATATCGGTACTATCAACATATATCTATATCTATATATCTATACTATTGACTATATTTTGAATAGAGAGTTTTTATTATGAGATGGTTCTTTACAGAAAGAGTGTAAAACAAGGTTCCTGTACCTGAGATTTTACAGATAAGTCTGAGCAGTAAAAAAAAAGAATAAAAATATAAACATATTCTAAAAAAAACCCCACCCCCACCACATACCAAAACCAACCAATCACAGAAATTATTTCTCATCTGTATATTTCAGTATTTTTTTTATTCTCAATGCTTTTGGAAAATTTTTTTGAAACCTCCGAGTGTTTTGGAATGTGAAGAAATAATTTTTAAATCATTTTTTAGAGAAGAACAATTAGTCTGGCCATGTATGTGTGTGGGTAGAGATGAAAAATTAGTACCTGTACTGAAAAATATAGAAATAAATGTTCCTTTCAAATAATGAAATATAAAATAATTCTAGATGTTTCAGCCCAAAACATCACATCTTCCTCTGGCACAAGATAATACAATATTTGCCAAGTTCCCTTCCCAGACATGGTTTTCCTTAGGAAATTCATGTAAAAGGCCCATTGTCAAGGACCTGGTCTTAACTACACTTCCTAACCTCAGGATAAGGAAAGAATTCTGCTTTTACTCAGGTCTCATTTGCAAAAAATACTGAAAAGAAGCAGTGTGTATGTGGGGTTATCTTGTTGATTGTCATGGTGAAAGTTGATGTTCCACTCAGGATCCAAAACAGAATTTTTAATATAAATTTATTCATAACTCATATGAACTATATCCATAATTTCCCAATGTCCATCTTTTCTGCTCTGCTTGCAATGTAAATATTTCAGCATTTTGCTATTTCAGTATAGCTAGAACTTGAACATAAATAATTTCACTTTCACAGATGATATTTAGTGCAAATAGTTAGTGAAACTGTACAAAGATGAAAAGCAATTAAGGCTATTATCTTAGTGACATATAAATAGTTCCATCAAACACAAATGAGCTAATTTCCTGCTTGAATGTCTTGGCTATTTAACGTGTCTTCAATGTTATAGCTTAAGATGGAATATTTTAAATAATTGTTTTGAGTGTGTACAGTGTTTTTGACAGCACTCAATGGTACAGTGCTGCTATTTCCCTTGACCTCATCCGTGGGGAGCTCTGAGGGAGGAGATTAAAGTACAGAAGCTTTATGGAACTGCAAGGAGCAATTTCTAAATTGCAATGCATGGGCAAAACTGAAGTACCCATGCAAAGAATGGCTAAAAACCACTGAAACCCTACAAAGCTGCTAAAATGTCTGGCTTTTCACCCAAAGTGTGTTTAAAAAGTGCTTGTGAGTGCCAGTTTGGGACAACAGGATGCCTTTTTTTTTTTTTTTCCTAATTACTCACCTTCTGTCACAGTATTTACCTGGCTTTGAAAGAAGAGGGAAAAAAACCCAACTAAGTTGCTTGCTGAGGAAGTGTTCATTTGTGCACTGCAGTTGCACATTGTACTAAGAAGCCTTCATGGACATAAGCAAACACTTCTTTAAAGAGCTGGTGGTATCTGTCAGCACAAGAAAACAGCAACTTCAGGATTTTATTGTTAATATTTGCAGTCCTGCAAAGAAAGAATCAATTAAAGAGGGTGCCTAAAGAACAAAGAGCAGTTCCTGATATTTTCCTGTATATTCAGAGTCTTACTAGTAATCAATTTGTTTCTGGCCCTAGGAAAACACTGTCCTTCTCAGTAAGAATACCTATGGTCAAGGTATGTGTAAAAATAGCAGGAAATATTGTTTTCCTCCTCATCTTTGCCTGAGTGGCAGAGTGAACAGCTGAAGAAATAGGAATATTTTCTCTCCTACTGCAAAAGAAATAGGGTATTTCTTTTGATTTTGTTCTGTTTCCTTCAGACTGCCTGCTCAGTCTATCATGTGTTAGGAGACAACCATGGTTCCTTGTGAATTACTTCTCACCACACTCTTTCATGGGAGGGCCTGATTTTCAGCACACAGAAAGGATTGTCTTTAACATTTACTCTGAGCAACTTGGGCAGCAGCTGTTCCATAAATGCTATAGTCTTTATTTCTGTCCTTATGGAAATGCAGGAACATGCTTCTGACTGTGACATGCCTGCCATAAGACAGGAGGCTCCAGGGGGAAAGTGGAAAAGTGTAGCTTGGATCCTCTCCCTGCAAAAGGGCTCAAAGCAAAGGCTGTCAGGTGGAAACTCAAGAGAGAAGTATTTCTGGGAGAAAAGACACAAATCTCAGGATTCTACTTGTTTTTACACTGATCTTTTCCAGACTTGACAATTTCCAAACAATCTCCAGAGCAAACCAGACATTATGGCAAAATATCTGCACAGCATACTGAGTTGATTTGTCTTGCAAAATTAAAAAATTACCTTTTGCACAATTAAAGACACATAAAAAGGTAAAGATGTGACTTTCTACAAAACCTACTCTTGCTGATATTGCCATCCAGGTGAATTTTAAGTCTCTTTTTTTAATCAAACAAGATTACAATCTCAAGAGCTAGCAACAATTTTTCCTTGTATTCTGAAGAGCAATGTTGGGAATGTCTTTGTAAAAGCTGTTAGACACGAAGTTGCTTCTAACAGGACAGACAAAATTACTGTGACTTCACAGGGGTTTTGGGTGCATGCTGCCCAAGTTTATACTATTGCTTCTTTTTTCATTGTTGTAAATACTGCATTGAAGTTCCCTTTAAGAAGCAGGCAAAGTCCATTGGCACACTCAGCTATGCAGCAGCAGTATAAGAATCAAAAAAGGGGACAAAATATCTTCCATCAAGAACAGAACTCTGTAGGAAAGGTTCCAGAGTCTAGTGAAGCCATAAGGAATTCAGCTTATTCTGTCTCTCTGTATAATTACAGACAGGTAGAGTTGAAGACTTAAATATCTGCCTAGATAAAGACAGTGATTTTTTTTTTTACTAGCCGAACGGGAAAGTTCCTCTATACCACAAGAAACCAGACAAAACAAACCATCACTATATGAGATGGAGCAGAAACCAGGTGGTATTTAGGAATTTTAAAGAGATTTCTGATTAGAAAAGATGAGAAGGCAACACAGCTCCCACAACCAAAAAAAAAAGAAAATCTAGATCTTCTCTTTTCGAAGTCCCTATTATCTCTCTTTTCATATCGCATACGTATCTCAAACTAAGCAAAAGCAGGAACAAAGGGAGTTATGGCCTTAACACCTTTGTATTCTACTGCAGGGAGGGCTAAGAAAAGCAAAAAGAATGCTGTAAATTATTTGCCTTTCTTCTAGTTCTATTCTAATACTGTTGTTGTGGGCTATTGTAAAAGAAAAGAGGAAAAGGAGAATTTACTAAAGGTATCGCAAGCTCTGTTGCCATTAAGATCTAAAACCTCCTGAGAGATTCTGAAAGATTTTGACACCAACACAGATGAGTAGAGATGAAATACAAATGCTTTGGGGAAAACCATTATACAGAATTCAGGAAAGTTTTAGAAAAGAGTGAAAGAAACTTGAGAAGGAACGCATGTAAACCGATACTGAGGTGTGCAGCTGGAAAGCTGCAAGAAGGGGTTGGCTAGCAACTGTTCCTTTCCCTGGCACGTGAAGTCAGAGTGCCCCTTGATTGCCATACTAATTAAGCGTCTCATTAGGGTTTCAAATGGAAGGTTAAATTTCTTCTAAGCTGCTGGAATGCTGTCCTTTCAGTTTTGCCTAAAGACCTTCAGGATCATCAGCTGCCTTAAAGAAAAGATCCTGGAACAAAAGAGACAGTGCTGGGCATCCCTTTTCCTGCACAGCTTTATTTGGCACAACACATATTCGTATTATGCTTGTTTTTTCTCAGCTGTATGTACTTGACACTTCGGCTCTCTCACTGAGCCCAGCTGCATCATTTTAGTCTGGAAGCAAAAGAGAAAACAGTTGCTCGGTTTCACATTCCCGTTGAAGGCTATCAGCAGCATCCTGCAAACAGGGGGCAGGAGTTTTCCTTTCAAACGAAATTAACTGCCCCATTCTTTCTTTCAATCATGCAGAGTTCCTGAAGCTTAACTGTATCAAGTGGAGCTACTGGTCACAAAATGTGTCTGCTCAAGTTGTTTTTAACTCACATCCTGTAAAATGCAACACACACCCTGGACTAATGCCCATGGACCCCCACATTCCTTCACTCTTGCAGAGCCCAGCTTCAAAACTTGGTATGTCCAGCTATTGCTCCCAATGCAAAGCTCCTAAAACAAAAAGTATGTGCTGGCCTTCCGTTTCTCCTAGCAGCACACCCAGATCTGTGTGCTCAGCTCTGGGGACCCTCCTGCACCATCAGTCTCACAGAGTTCAGTTACAAAGCTAAGAACGTTCAGCAGCTGGTCCCACAGGAAAAATTCTAGACGAAAGAGGCAGTGCCGGAATTCACTTTCCTTTTGCAGCCTTATAAACTGCACAGCCAACAGTGAGATAATTCGTCATCCTTCACATGCAGAATCACACATCCCTTCCTTCTATGCAGCATCACAGGGTTTCCAGAGAGCATCCACAACAGAACCCTACACTGACTTCTCTCACACGAATGGTGCCGGGACAGAAAAGCGCTCGGCTTTTTCCTGGGCACTGACAGAAAAGGAACCACACGATGGCGGTGTGGGCTTGCAAGAGAAGAAAACGCACCTCGCCTATCTAAAGTACCCAAAATGCAGGTCCGGGTTGAAATCGCCACTGCGCTCGAATCAACTGCCAGGAGAAAAAGGATTTCGCTGCTCTCCCGAGTACAAACTCTTATTTGCCGCACACCCAAACGGCAACACGAACTCCTTTAGGCTAATACATTTTTTCACTCTTGCAGAGCTCGGCTACAAACTTGAAACCATACGGCAAAAGCACAACTAACAAAGTGTCAGCTGAGAATGCTGGTGCTGCCTTACAACTTGAGCTGCACTCAAAGAAATGATCAATCTGACATGTGGTTTCCACTTCTCAGAGGTGGTCTTCTGAAATTTTGGCAGTGCACTTTTTTCCGCCAAGGTAAGCAGCTGCGCTCAGGATTGGTGTGCAGCTGGTAAGAGTGCCCCGGGCAGCTAATGCCCAGTAACAGTGTCCTGGCACCTTGGTAGGGGCTCATTTCCTGAGTGTTGTTTATTCCGGAGGAGGAGATCTAATTTCTTTTGAGATGGGTTTGTAGTTCCTCTCTTTGAGAAGATTGGGTGGTCTTAGTGACATGTAATGGCTTTCCCTAACAGGCAGTTCTGTTGGTTAGAGCTGCTGATCTGTTCCGGTGGGAATGCAAAAGCCAGGTTGTTGAGCTTTCCGTCCCAGTACCTTCAGCGTGCCAGCAGTCACTGGTGCCATGCCATTTGGATCCTGCCTCTGTGAGACTGAAGGATGATGATGGTTCACAGTGCTGAGAAGTGCGGATAGTAGGGTGTGTACTGGTACTTTTTGGGTGCAATTGAAGTTGTAAGCAACCAGAGCTTTCTCAGCTGGCACTTTTGTGAGCTGTGTTTTTTTGCCGGATCGTTTCAAGTTTGTAGCCAGAGTCTGCCAGAGTGAAAAAATTTATCAGCACAGAGTTCGTGTTGCCGTTTGAGCGTGGCGCAAATAAGAGCTTGTACTTGGAAGGGGAAGATCAGCGAAATCTTTCTCTCCTAACACGGTGGATTGGAGAGCAGCGACGCTGTCAGCCTGGCTCTGCGCTCGGGAGTGGTTCAGAGCAAGGCCAGGAGCGTTTCCTGATTTTTGCAGGCCCACATCGCCATCGTACGGCTGCTTTTATGAGCGCTGACAGTGCCCAGGGAAAAGCCAGGCTTTCGTCTTCCTTTGACATCTGTAACCAGGCCAAACACACCGGTGATTCGCGCTGTCCGTCTCAGCTATGTCTAGCACCACATCCACCGAAACGTTCCCAGGTGGGGCTCGGGCTCTGCTCCCAGGAGACAAGGCACAGGATAAAGAGAAACGGCCTCAAGCTGCACCAGGAGAGGCTCGGGTTGGACACCACGAAGAATTTCTTCACTTAAAGAATTCTTTCTTGGACACTGGAATAGGCTGCCCAGGCTGCCGGTGGAGCCACCGTCCCTGGAGTTACTTGAGGCCGTGAAGGCAACACTGGAGGCCCCTCTCAGTGCCACAGCCAGCTGACACGGCAGCGCCGGGCCACCAATCGGCCTCACCGACCTCCGCAATTCCTGCCACGCTAATGAACTCCGTGACTTTTTAATTAATTAACCCGGCAGTCCCTGAGGGACGCCGCGGCCCCGCCCCGCGCAGCCGCCCCGCGCAGGCGCCGCCCCGCCCCAGGAGGACACAAGATGGCGGCGGCGACGCGCGGGCTGCGGCTGCCAAGGGCAGGTGAGTGTCGGCCCCGCCGGGCCCCTCACGGCCCCGCTGTCCCCGCTGTCCCCGCTGTCCTCACCGCCCCTCAGCCCCTCGGCCCGTCCGTGCGGCTCTGCCCCCGCTCCCGGCCCTGCGCCAGGGGAGCCCGCGCCGCAGCGGCTGGAAAGGAGCTGCCGAAAAATGTTCTGGGGGCGCGGGAATGGTCGTGTTTTGACCTCCCTGCTCCTTAGTGAGCTGGGGGTTGGAGCACCAAGGGCTCGGGATGGAGCTGCGGGTGTCGCGATGGGGCTGTCACTGCCCTGTGAGCTGAAAGTTTGATTCCTTTTGGCGTTTCTTAGGTGACTGTGACCTTTGGGCCACGATCCATGGTGAAGTTATGGAACAAGCTACCAATATTATATTTACAGCGTGTATTTGGGTCTTTGCCTCCGTTTAAATTGATTTTGAACTTAAGTTGAATAACATGGGAGATGGTAAACGGGTTTTGTTGGTAGAGGGCAGGGGGGAATTTAATATCCTTTTAATGAGAGCAGTGTGTTCTTTATTTACCTAAGTGGCTGCCAGACTGCCTTTCAGGACAAAATGGGAGATGTGGTGTCTTTTTCCAGTTCGTGGAGTTGGGAGAGAACAGGGACAGACAGACTTTTGGGTAGAGAAAAAGGCTCTTTGGGTTTGCTGTGGATATTTGAGCTTTAACTCATAGAACAACAGAATTATTGGGATTGGAAGGGACTTTAAGGATCATCTGGTTCCAGCCCCTGCCATGGGCAGGGACACTTTCCACTAGCCCAGGCCGCTCAGAGCCTCATCCATCCTGGTCTTGGACACTTCTAGGGCTGGGGCAGCCACAGCTTCTCTGGAAAATGGAATTTGAAGCAATGATTGGGCATATCTGGTGATAATTTATGGCAGCCAGACCTCATAGAGTTATGGAACAAGGAAAGATATTCATCACTAAGCATCTTGTAAGCATAAAGTAAGCACAGTAAGGGAATACACAAAAGTAGGAGAGTACAAAACAGTAACTAGATATTATTTGTTGGTGTGACAGTGAGGAGGCATTATGAAGAGCTTGCCACTAATAATTTTTGCAGAAGTAACAGCAAAAAATCCACTGAGTAGTTGAAAGATATAAAACATTACTGATTTTTTAACTTCTAGTGGCTCTCAAACTGTCTTTCTGGACAAAATTGGAGATGAAATATCTTTTTCCAGTTTGTGGGAAGTGGAGAGAACAGGAATAGACAGACTTTTGGGTAAGGAAAAACCTCCTTCAGGTGCTGAAATCTGGTTGGACTTTCTGGTTTGAGTTCTGCCAGCTGAGGTAGCAGAATATAATTTATCCCTCAACACACCCAATCCTTTTGATCTTCTGAACATTGTGGCTGCAATGTCAGTGCCCATGTGTAACTGGTAATTCCTAACATTGGAATAAAACCTTCTTCAGTGTGCAAGTGTCAGGTTGCTCCCAGCCCCATCCAACCTGGCCTGGAACACTTCCAGGGATGGGGCAGCCACAGCTTCTCTGGGCAACCTGTGCCAGGACCTCACCACCCTCACAGGGAACAATTTCTTCTGATCTCCCATCTAACCCCCACTCTGTCAGTGTGAGGCCATTTCCCCTTGTCCTGTCACCACATGCTCTTGTATTTCAGTATTCTAATGATGTCCTGCCTCCATGGCTCCCAAGTGGCTCCTTGAGGAAAGGAGCAGCTGTGAGGCAGCATCCCATGTGTCACAGATCTGGCTCTTTGCATCTCTCCCTATCTCCTCGCTTCAGAGCTGTGATACAGGAGGATTGCTTCCTCTGCTATATTTTATATTTTTACTGAGTATTCTTTGCTTGCTTCACTGTAAACTCCCAGTAAGCTTTACTTGCTCTTTGAGAGCTGATAACCTTTGTCTGCTCCTTCTCTGTCTCAGTTTGGTCCTTAAATTTACCAACAACTTCCCAGGCCTGCTCCCCTCTGACCTCTCCAGATATCTCTGAAACAGCCCATCAGGAATCTCAGCATGGGATATTAGAGAAGAAGGATCTGTGATGAGAAAAGCAATACAAGCTGTGAGTTAGCAGTGCCGAATCCCAATTAATGTCCCCAAATCTCTGCTGTTCCATGTTGCAGGCCATGGAATTTCTGTCCTGACTGCAGCGCCGTCCGTGTTGCAGCAGCACCGGCAGGTCCATCACGCCGTGATCCCTCATGGCAGAAGTGGGAGATCCTCTGTCAGCGGCATCGTGGCCACTGTCTTTGGAGCCACAGGTTTCCTGGGACGATACGTTGTCAACCGCTTAGGTAATGCTCACCAGGGGTACTGATTAAAAATCCTACTTCAAAAAATGTTTAGTGAAACTAATTAGTCATTAGGTTGCAGGGTGGTGGAGAAGTCTCTGGCATTTTGGATCTTAAAAGTGTTTTGCAGTCTGCTTAAGTTCCAGCATGTGACAAATAGTAAAAAGTGTTTTAATCAAGGAAACTTTGGAGCTTTTGAAGGTTAAGGTCATTAAAAGAAGTCCTGCTCCTCTGTAGAATGCACATCTGAGGAGAGCTACAGCATGTATTTGAGTCTTCTGGTTTTAGCCTTATTAAGGCATTTTACTAAAAGGTTTGCAGGAGTTTGATTGGAATTCTTCGAAATTACCCTTTTGAATTTAAATTTTGGAAAATAATCCATGCTGCTTTTTTCCCCTCCTTCTTTTCATGGAACTTTAAAAATGTAAATATTCTTGTATATGTTGCATATATTGTTGCATATGTTCCATTTTTTTAGGTATTGCCCTATAGGACACACCATTTTTGGCTGTCCCATCCAACAAGCTTTGGCATTTTGTCTTACAAGCCTAAATATTAAGGAAAGAATCCTGTTTAAGAATTTGAATTACATAGGTTCAAGAAGAACCTTAGTTCTGTTCTACTTTTAATTTTGGAGATATGCATTCAAGATACCCATGTCTAATTGTAATGCTTTAATGCCGGGGGAAAAAGGGAGATTTGTTTATTTGGAAGTTCGTCTACTTCAAGGGATGTATTTGTTTCAAACTTTGGGGGTTTTGTGGCCCTTTAGGTCGCATTGGCTCTCAAGTCATCATCCCCTATCGCTGTGATCAGTATGACCTGATGTATCTGCGGCCCATGGGCGACCTGGGGCAGCTTCTCTTCATGGTGAGTCTGGCTTGGGATCAAGCCCAACCCCCTGGCTGTACAAGGCAGCCAGGTAACCCTTCCCAAAGGCACAGCTCCAGCTGTGGTTTAGCCTCTAAAGGGAAATGGTGTGAAAGCTCACTTTGGTGATGCCTGTTTACACATTCTCTCATCTTTTCCCCATTTGATGCTCTGCTTGCAGGAGTGGGACTGCAGGGACAAAGATTCCATCCGAAGAGCCGTGGAGCACAGCAACGTGGTCATTAATCTTATCGGAAAGGAGTGGGAAACAAAGTAATTTTCCTTTTTTTTCTCTTCCTATACATGATAGATTTGCACTAGGTATTGTAGCCATGTTTTACAGCCTGTGTGTGCAGTGATGTTGCCAATTTTCTTGGCTTCCGTGAAAGGGCAAGCCCAACCTTTTGCATATAGAATTTCTTTAAATGGTTTACTCCAGTCCTGGTTGTGACCTGCTTTGGAAAAGTGCATTCTTTCCAAAATTTTCCAGTGTACAACTTTTGTTCTGTCAGAAAATTTGAATGTGCAACTTTCACATACCTCATAGGTGTTCCCTGAGTGCCTTCCTATAGATGGCAGAGCCTCACCAGTTTCTTATATTTATATTTACATTGACATTTTATTTATATTTAACTCATATTTACATTATATTTACATTATTTACCACAGAAGTAAGATTTCATCCTGTCACTTCGATGTAGTGATGAGTTGTAGCCTGCTAGAAAAGCCATGATCAAACAGGAACAGCTGATGGAGAGTCCCTAAGATTATGACTAATAACATCATTCCTTGATAGTATTTTGGCACAAACAATATTAGCTACAGAAGCATTCTTTGATAATAATTCCTAAGAACAGTTCCTTTTTGAAATCCACTAAATTTCCCATATTTTAGGTTAAAATTACCTGTAACAGCCACCTTCTGTGTGTGTGTGTGTTCATGCAATTATGTCCATTTTTTAAAGCCTTGTGCAGAACTGCCAGACAAAAATTTAATGGTGAGGTTTGCCTTTGTATGGTGCATAATTCTGGCTCTCTTAGCAGACAGAAACAAATGTAGATATCAATTTCATCTCTGTTTACAAACCTGATGCTTTCATTGCCCTTTTTTTTATGAACAGCCCTTTGATGTTCAAAA
The DNA here is from genome assembly GCA_013400675.1 of Oxylabes madagascariensis. NCBI lineage: Eukaryota > Metazoa > Chordata > Aves > Passeriformes > Timaliidae > Oxylabes > Oxylabes madagascariensis. The sequence goes on from VYZR01006556.1 coordinate 11,617, forward strand.
TTCTGGACTTGTGTAAAAAGTGTGATTTGTAGAAAAGACAGTTTATTTTATTATTAAAAAGAAGTGTGAGGACAGCAACAGAAAATTTCATTCTGTTTAAAAATGCCCAAACTTTGTTCTCTGTACAGTTTCAACAGATTCAAACAGACAAATCTTGATCCATGTTTAAAACTGTCAGACATTACAGAACTTGACCACTGTGTGGCACAAATGTTTTAATCACATATTTTATGCATGTGGGTATCAGTGGTGGTGCTGAAACCCTGAGATCAAGTTCTCTGGTTTGTTAAACACGAGGTCACATTACAGGTCATTGTAATCATCCCAGAGCCTGTGAAAGACTTGGTTGGGAAGAAAAGTAAGATTAGATGGAGAGATCAGTCAGAAAAAGCAAAGCCTGCCATGAAATACTTTCCTCCTTGCCTTGTACTTGTGTCCAGGCCCCTCTGTGTGTATTGTGTTGTTTGAAACTCCATGGTTACAGGAGGGATGTTGTTCGTTCCCGTGTGTTTCTAAATCTGTTTTGGTGAGCAGAGCAGAAGTGATGGTTCCCAGGATCAGATTAGTTATTGAAGGCTCAAAAATAACTTTGTATTTTTAAGGCTTTCTTTGGACTCCAGTGGGATCTGAAGGGCTGTGGGAGGAGATGAGGACACAGAGGGAGGTGTTTGGATAAGATGTTTGTTACCCAAAGCAAATGGTCAAGCTGCAGGGGTGCTTACAGGGACAATACAATGACATGAGAAGCCAGTTCTTTTTCTTGCAGACTTGGGATAGTTGGAAAGAATTTTGGGGTTGCTGGCGGCCTATGAGGTCAGTTCTGTGTGGAGACAGAGCTTCTGTATTGTTCTTGATCAGATACCACACTGGTTGACAGTATAACCCCCTGATTTAGGCCCCCTGAATGTTATACAGTGAGGGGAGGATTTCTTTTTGCTTCTCCTGGAAGTCCCTTTCAGCTCTGAAATGATTCTAAATGCTCTGACAAATTGTTTTTCCATTTGCATGAGCACCTCTTTGTTCTCTGGTTTGTTTTTGTCTGCTTCCCCCCTGCCAAGCATCTGCCCTGACTTGTGCTACTTAGAAATTTTGAGCTTCTTTGTAGTATAATTAATATGTGAAATCAAGGCAAATTTTGAACAGCATTAGTAAAAACACAGCCTTGCTCAGAGTTCAAGATGCAGGAGTGCTGCTTTTTTAATAAAAATAACCTGTTTTCACTTTCACTGGGAGTTTTCTATTTGTCACAGACAAGTGGGTAAGAGGATTTTTCATTCTAATTTAATCTTACCAGGTGAAAAGGTAGAGAAGCTAAAATTGAAGATTACAGTTGCAATTGCACTTTCCTCTAATTTTTATTATATGAAGAGTCCATCATGAAGGGAAATTTTGTTTCTAACAAAGAGTGTCAGTGTAGGTTTTGATAATGCATTCAAGTAATACGTAATAATTGCTTTTTGGCTGATTGGCAGCCATTGTTGATTGCTCTTAAAGTAACATTGGGGTTTTGCCTTGCTTTAGAAACTTCAGATTTGAAGATGAATTTGTAAATATTCCTCAAACTATCGCACAGATAAGTAAGGAAGCCGGTGTGGAAAAATTCATTCATATCTCTCACCTGAATGCTAACATGAAGAGTCCTTCCAAATACCTCAGGAACAAAGTAAGTCTGGAATCCACTTAAATATATTTCCTGAGAACATACTTCATGTTTGGTGTGGGTTTGGTTTTTTCCCCCAGCTAGGTCTGTTTGAAGGAAATCAGTGTATGAATTTACTAAAGACTCTTTTCTGCTGCTGAGAAATGTTTGGGCTTTCTGTGAGACCTTTATCTTGGTGCAGCATCCCGAGGATCAAATGGCTTAGATATAAATAATATTACATATAAATAATTTTTGTGCTACTGGTGGCATCGTTTCTTTCAGTTCTGTAGTCAAGGATGCCTTCTGTTGTGAAAGGCATCCACTTCTGCTTGGTTCAGCATGGATCTAATGAATGTGTTATTTTAATTGATAGGCTGTTGGAGAGAAGGTAGTGAGGGAAGAGTTTCCAGATGCTGTCATTTTGAAGCCCTCTGAGATGTTTGGGAGAGAGGACCGATTTCTCAATCATTATGCAAGTATGTACTCTTGGAATTTAAATAAACCCATGGATGATTTGTGTAACTGCCTGTAGAAAGCAGAGAGAAAATGGGATTTTCTTCTGGGAAGCAGACAGGTGTGTTTTTATCAGGAATGTGTGGGATACATAGCAACATACTAAATTCTCACCTCTTGATAGAATTCTTTCTCGATCTAGTTGGATGTTGCTCTTTGTTTTTATTTTTGTAATTACTTTATTTTGAGGGGATGGTGTGTACAGAGCCACTCTAAAGAAACAGCAAATGCAGCCCTCTCATTGCTGTTAATATGAAAACTAAATGTGCCTTCAAAGAAGTGCTGCTGCAACTGGCTGGGAATTCTTCCCAATTCTGGTTTTTTGTTTTAAAGCAAAGTCAATTTTCAGTGGAGATCCACACTCAGTGTGGTGTAAAATGTCTTGGTTGTTCTGGTACTGAAAGGATTCCCAGCTTTTCTCTTTTTTTTCCGTCAGACATGCGCTGGTTTGGTGGTGTGCCTCTTATTTCTCTGGGCAAAAAAACAGTCAAGCAACCAGTCTATGTAAGTTTTCCATGAAATCCCCATCCCAAATCCTTGGTGGGTGGATATGTTGGTCTGTAAACCACCTCTGAAAGAAGAGTGTGTGCATGTATTCCTGTTTTCTCTTGGTAACTGTTGGAATTTGTTCCTCACAGGTGGTTGATGTAGCAAAGGCAATTATTAATGCCATTAAGAATCCTGATGCAAATGGAAAAACATATGCCTTGGCAGGGTA
>VYZR01006558.1:9549-21409 GCA_013400675.1 Oxylabes madagascariensis
CTTCCACTTACAGAAACTCTGCTACTACTCCAGGCAATCGCTATCCTTATTGCTACAAATTATTCCTAAATATCTACTCTGCTATTTAACAAAATGCAATTAGAGTCTGATAACAGTGTAGGATTATACTAGATAAAATTATATTCCAATTAGTCCCCACTTTGCCAGAGCTTTTTATATATTTGAGGACCCTTATTAAACTCTCTCTCCCTTTGAAATCCTTCATTCTTTGGGCCAAAACCCTCAATTCATTCAATCTCTTCTTACCATTAGGTTTTGCTGATTTTTGATTATCCCCTTGTTCACTTTGGATTCTCTCCAATGAGCTCACATCCTATTAGGAAGGCACAGCCCAAAATCAGTTCCAGTGCTCCAGCTGATGCCTTATCAGCATTGAGTGAAGCAGGATTACTTCATGTGTCTTGTCAGCTGTATTCCTGTTTGTATGTCCCAGGTTGGCAATTATTTTTATTTTTTGTTTTTAAACAGCATTCTCAACTCATGTTCACACATGTGATCCACTACAAGCAGCAAGGTTTTATTCTGAAGGAGATTTTCCCAGACACTTACTTACATCAGCTGATGACTTGGTGGTGTTCTTCACTAACAGTGCAAAAGTGACACAACTAAAGGGCAAACTACTCCTGGTCAAAACCTTGATGCAGAGACCTAACATGTTACTTCTGTGTGTCCTGGGAGGTTTCTTTGTTTGCTTTTGTTATTGTGTTTTGTTTTAGGTTCATTGGGGTCTTTTTGTTCATTTTGAACAAAGCTGGTGGGCAGGGAGATGATACACACAGAAGAAGAAGCATGCCATCAGTAAGTGCTCTTGCTGTCTACAACATACCTGCACAGCTGCTATGTGCTCAGTCACAAACTCTTTCATGTAGCCACAAGGATTCTGTCCCTCAGCTCATCTTAGGTGGCTGTTCCCTCTGCACTGACAGAGCCACTTTTTGCTGGCCATTTGCATACAAATTGCTCCTCCTTTGTACAATCCATGTGCTTGCACTGGGCATGACTGTATGACCAAACAAAGTTATTGCATGTGATTTTAAAGTGATAGTCCTGTGGTGACCAGCTTCCTACATCTGAAGAGAAAGTCCTTTTTTTTTCTGTAGTTTAAGAACTCCACAGGTTGATGACTCAGGGATTTAAGATAAAATTTGGGTTCCATGAACATTTCTGAATTTCAATGCACAGGGCCACTGAACAGGAGAGATAGAAGCCTAGGAAGAGAGGCCTTACGCTTGCAAGCAGAAAGAAGTATTCTACAAACCCAATTGTCACTTGTAATCAAAGCTATTGGATTAACTGAAGTTACTACAAGATCATTTCACTCAGTTCTGTATGTTTCAGGCTGAGCCCTTGCTTACTAAATGCACCTCCACGGCTTCAGTTCTTCCCATGGCTTTGATTCCTCTATAAGCCTTGCACCTCTGCTACTGGACACTTTAAACACCTAGGTCTTAGGTGGAGTCACCACACCATTTTTCAGTTAGAGAAGTTTAAGGCCTCTAGGATTTATGAGGCTGGTATTTTTATGGTGGATACCTTTGGATATTATTGAAGAGGCTTGAGAGACAACAAATGGCTTCAAGAAATTTTTGGTGGCCCTGATCCGTAATTGAGTTACAGAAGGTGAAACTATGGTTTATAATCATGAAGATGAGAAGTAAAAAGAGAACCTTTTTCATAACAGGAAAATCTTCTTGGTCTTAGGTGCCCTTCCTGTGTTAGAATGAATACCAAGAAGTTTTCTCTTTTTAAGAGAACTGTGCCATGAAACCAAAAGAATCCTCCCTGTTTATCAAGCAGCAAAAAATAACCAATGACTTCAAATACTTCTTTAATCTCTGCCATCCCCACAGAAGACTTTTCTTGTTACACATTTCAGCTGGTTTATTGCATAAATATTATGTTAGCAGTCATTCTTCAGTGTGTAGGTGGGATCGCCAGTAGGCAGAGACAGTGATAAATGAGTCTCCAGGTGTTGCTGCTCTTTTTAGAAAACCCTTTAACAAGCATTTGTGAAGATTGAGGTCGTTTTGCAAACTTGTAAGAGTTACAGTAAGTTGTTTCACAGACACTTCTTTTTTTAAGAAGTGCTGTCAGAGTTGGTGAACCCAAAGTGGGTTGTATCTTTCTACTTAGCTCTGTTTACAAAACCCAGGTAATTATTTGTATGCATTTAGTTTTGAGGACGCATTAAAGAAGTCAGGAATGGGGATTATTAGAGCGATGTTTTCATTAATTTCTTCTCTGGCTGCAAGAAAGCAAATCTTGCAGTCCTGAACTCTCCAACACTTTGCACACTTGATGACAGCACGGAGATGATGGTCGGTTTCATTGAGGTAATTATTGTAAACACCAAGAAGCCAGGAGAGAAGCTGCACAGCTCAAAAGATAAGAGCCTAAAGCCTTTCGCCTTCAGACTGCAGATCCTACCAACAACCAGGCTGAACAGGTTCATTCAAGTATCAAACCTACACTGAAGTATCCTCCCACCCTCAGCACCCATCAAACCCAGCAGCAGCTCCCTGGTTCACTGACTGACAGGGCTCCACGGGGAAGGCAGGACCACACAGGGCGGAGCACCGGGATCCATCAATCCCAACACAGTCACTGGGAACTGTGCTGCACTGAAACTCTTTCTGCTGCGATGGTTCTTCAGACAAGCTGGCAACTTTCCTGAGGATCAAGTGGATGCAAACTGTCCTCTGGAGCACACCAAAGAAAGACGAGGAAAAACAACATTTCAAAGCTTGTTCAAAGCACCATGCCACTGTCCTTATCAACACCATCCTCTGGCATGGGGAAAGGCACTCAGAGTGGATAATTCCAGGCAAACACTATCCAAAACACCACTCTGAATGCCCCTGTGTCAGCACTTGATATCAAGTAGCAAAGAGAAGTGTTTTGCCGTGAGGATTAGCCCTGAAGGCCTCAGCACCAAGGATGCAACAAACACCATATGGAGGGAGCAGAGCCGTGGAAAACCATTTGGCATTTCATAACCAAATCCCCCCCCTTCACACTTAAGTAATATTTTATCGTCTAGCATCGTGTCTTGGCACAGAATTCCACAGGCTGAGACTCTTTTGTAATTCTGTACTCCACAATGTTGTTCCCCCCCACCACAAAGAGACCTCTGTCCAAAGGTGGAACACAAACAAGCTCCATTCTGAGTCATAAAAACATAACACATGTGTAAGTGCATGCAATAATCTTTGTATAATTTGCCCCTTAGTCATTGTCTAGTCCTATTATGTAAATCTGAAACATGCATTTTTGAAAATAAAGGGCTTCAGTAAAATAATTACTGTTGTAATCCTGGAACCACACCCAATAAACAGTTTAGCAATCAACAGGCTCCATATATTTGAAAGCTATAAACAGATTAGTATGAAATTAAACCAGCAAGGGCCAAAATCTCAGCTGCTGGTGTAAATTAGTACTGTTTGATTAAATCAAATTAGCAGTTTGATTGACTTCAATTAAGCTGCACTAATTTACAGAAAGCCATCATCTCTTCTTTCTTTATGCATATTCATCTCAGAGTATGTGTATGTGTGTAAGATTTCTTTGTGTTCTATGGAGACAGTGATCTTCAGCACAATAATCTCATTTCTCTCTCTGCATATGTAGATTCATGAAACTTAAATATGGTTTCAGGCACTGTGAAGAGAGGAATTGAAGGACTACCAGAAAAGACCTGATGACTCCAATATAATAATTTCAATAAACTCCTATTCATTTTCTTAATAAGAAATTTGCTTGACTACAGAAGACAGCCTGAGACTGTCCTTAGCAAGTTTCATTCCAAAGAAACCTAGAAATTATTACCCATTAACAGTTTTTGCACAACTTGGAAGAATAGCCAATTTTTTCAAAAACCGATATTGTTAACTTCACAGTATTCCAGGTCAAGAACTGCACCTGACTTTTCATGCATCTCCCTACAATTCATGATGCAACTTTGATCTCATAGTAAAAATAAACCCAATTTCAATGGTTTTTAATGTCACAAAACTGGCCATAGTGGGACCTAAAACTGGCCATAGAAGGATCAGTTGATTGGGACCTCCTTCTCATTTGTAAAGGGAGCCATTTATATTGCACTTTCATTCTAAGCCTTGTGAAACGTGAATCCTTACTTATGCTCAGGTTGCATGTTGGAAAAGTGGGGCACAGAGTCAAGCTATGTGCTCAGCTCAGGGAGTGGGAGAAACAAGAAGTCAGGTTTAAGAAACAGATTCTTGTGCCTTCGCCACGTTCCAAAGCCATGCTTTTCCCTTGGATCATCTGTACACCACCACACTGCCAAACTAAAAATTGTCTCATCACTACAATTCTGATGCTCTGTCTGAACAAACCTTTTTATCACAGGGGTGGGAACACAAGGGGAGCGGGGAACTGTGGAAAAAGTTACAGTGTCTGAAACACACATTGTATCTCGGTGACATGAGTGAGATTGTCCTTCTAAAAACCCCTTAAGCAAAAAGCAACAAGATTGCTAAAGGAGAAAACACATAGGGAGGAGGAACGAATCCCACACAGCTCAAAAAAAGGCAGAACTGAGGAAATGAAACCTTGATTTAATTTATTCCCAAGCCAATCAGACAAAAATACTTAGACAAATATAAGCTACAAGGAAAGAATGTAAAGATATCTGGAGAAGTACGGGAATCAAGTGGACCCAAAAGGATTAAGGGGTATCTCCCCTCCAGGGCTGATAACAAAGAGAACAAGGATAGAAGTGGCAATATAGCCAATAAAACTGCCAGCTTAGTTGCAGACCATAGCTGCCACTTTTCTATCAGACACAAAGTAAAGTATCTTCCATATTGAATGTCCACTGCATAGTCTCTGGAGCACCAGCCAAGAAACAGGAACATCATAGCCAGAAGTAAAAGGAAACAGGGAAAGCAGCAGCTCTGGAGAGCAAGCAGCATCCTGGTGAGGAGATCCAGGCCCTCCTCTGCTCCCATGCTGGAGGCTGGTGCCAGTGGCCATACAGATCCTGGGTCCAATTCAGATTTCTTTTTTGGTAGGTGTAGCTAACCAGAACTCATCTCTGAATTGGAGAGATGGATTCAACAAGTGGACTGTTAGGTGGATAAGGAATTGGTTGCCCAGTCACATTCAGAGGGTCGTGGTCAATGGCCCAGGGTCCCAAGGGACATCAGCAACAAGTGGTGTCCCTCAGGAGTCCATATTGGGACCACTACTATTTAATATCCTCACTGACGCCATCGTCAGTGGGATGAAGTGCACCATCAGCAAGTTTGCAGATGACACCAAGCTTGGTGGTGCAACTGACACACCTGAAGGATGGAATGCAAACCCTGCAGGACTTGGACAAGCTCAAGAAGAGAGCTCATGGGAACCTGATGGTTTAACAAGAGCAGGTGTAAGGTGCTGCACCTGGGTCAGGGCAACCCTAGCAGTGACACAGGCTGGGGGATGAACCGATTAGAGCAGCCCTGCTGAGAAGGACTAGTGGGTGCTGGTGGATGAGGGGCTGGACATGACCCAGCCATGTGCACTCACAGCCCAGAGAACCAAATGTGTCCTGGACTGCATCCAAAGCAGCGTGGGCAGCAGAGGAGGGAGGGGATTCTGCCCCTCTGCTCTGGTGAGACCCCACCTGGAACACTGCATCCAGCTCTGGGGTCTCCAGCCTAGGAAGGACATGGACCTGCTGGAGCAAATCCAGAGGGGAGCCACGAAGATGACCACAGAGATGGAGTACCTCTGCTCTGAGTAAAAACTAAGAGAATTGGGATTTTTCAGCCTAGAGTTGGGATGACCCAATTGCAGCCTCCAGTACCTGAAGGGAGCTACAAGAAAGATGGAGAGGGACTTTTTACAAGAGTATGTAGTGATGGGACAAGGGGGATTGGCTTCAAACTGAAAGAAAGCAGGTTTAAAGATCAGACACTAGGGGAAAATTCTTTATTGAGAGGGTGGCAAAGCACAGCAACAGATTGCCCAGAGAAGTTGCGGATGTCCCACCCCTGTAAGTGTTCAAGGCCAGGTTGGATGGAGTTTTGAGCAACCTGGTATAGTGGAAGGTGTCCCTGCCCATGGCAGCAGGGTTGAAACTAGATGTTCTTTAAGGTCCCTTCCTTACCTAAGCCATCCTATGAATCTATTGTATTCTATTACTCTATTCTAAGATTCACAAGGTCAGAAAGAAACAACCCCTCACATGCTGAAGGTTACCTGAAAACAGAAGCTGAGCACAACAGCTACCATGTTGCTGCATTAGTACCCATCCCACACTGCTGAGTGTAAAGTCGGACAACATGTGCAGCCAACACAGCAGCAGCAGCTGGGGCTTGGTTCAGCGGCCCTCATCTCTGGGTCATTTCACCTCTTTGATCTGCTATAAACACACCAGTTTGACCGCAATGCCCCAATAATATCTGATACCTTGAGGCACATGGAGGAACATGACTCTTTCTCCTCATTTTTTCTTCACAGAAATAAGCCTAAGGAGAGGTCTCCCTTACAGCATCTGTCATTTCCCAATTGCTGCTGAGTAGCAAGTTAACAAACATGAGAAGCTTTGTTTGGGAGCACAGCATAGGGCTTGCACCCAGAGAGAGGATTGTTCTGTATGTTCTTGTTACTGTGATATTTCCCATACACTGAGACATTCCTGGCTGGGAAGGCAGGCAAAAGAAGCATATATTTAGCAGCGTGTGGCAGGAAAGTGAAGAAAATGCTGTCTGTGCTGCTTTCCCACTCTAAGCTCATCTTTCAAAGCTTGGGCTATACTATACTATTGACTACTAGGATCAAGTAAATGTTAACATCAAAAGGAATTCAACAATATATTTTGATAAAAGCATGTTTTCCATACAGTTTTACTCATTTTATACTGTCACAAATCCTAATAAGTTTAAGAGAAGGAACATTTGCAGAAACAAATAATTCTTATGTAAAACATCGTAAATTCTCAAGGAATGAGAACTCTGAATTAATACACATGACAATTCAATCCTGAATTTGTGAAGGGTTATTTCCACCTTTCAGGAGACACAACTGAACCATAAGACTGCACATAACTGGTCAAACTTTGACTAGGTATGTCACATTTAGTTGACATTACAGAGCTGCTGGCCACATCATTAAGGATTTCTATGATCTTTCAGCTTTACACTCGAGGTTAAGATTTTTTCCTTTCCTTTTCCTTTTTTCTTCTTCATACAGCTTCAGGTTTTGAAAAGCAAAAAAACATCGCTGAGTTTTAGAGTTTTCAGGAAAAGGTCAACAGATATATCTAAGTTTTAACACCCACATAGCACTGAAATGTAGGGATAGGTTCTTAAAGTCATCTGCATGTCTGAATAGACTGAGAAATACATGTTGGGACTGTCAAAATACCTGGCTACTTCTTCCAAAAATTAACAGGTGATATTTGCTTAGGAACACATGAAAAATCTCATCATTTTATAACCAGTACTTTCAAGCTCTTAAATTACTTTCCTAGAAAACAGAGCCCTCATGGAGTCTCACCTCTAGGACTAACTCACTGGGTGCTGAGCCAACCTCATCATTTTCGGTGCTTGTATGTCCCCTACAACTACTCTAAGGGTTCTAACTCCCAGAGCAGATGTGTTCTTCATCACAACCCACCTCAAATACGGGTTGTGAACAATATTTGGAAGCTGGCTTCTGCAGGGTAATTCAATTAGGCACCAAGGGAACACTTTGAAGCTAATGGAATGAGTTCCATTGGCTCCAGTGGACACCAAGTCAAATCTAACGAGTGGATAGACTTGTTGGGCCTTGAAATGATATGTGCCTTTGAAATACCTATATATAAATACGCACAGGGACATAACCAGCCCATCTGTGTCTGAATTTCCTCATCTCAGAAATATGGATAACAACAGCTATTTACTCATCTTTATAGAAGGCTGATAGTATTTAAAGCAATTGGTGTGATGACTAATTCGCTAATATTTGAAATTTTAAAGCACTACATAACTGCTAAGTACTACTACTAAATTAAGCCAACTGTCAGTAAAGGCAGACAGCCTGATCTTCGCTGCTTGTTGACACAAGACCAATTATAAATAATGAGTTCCATAAAGTCTAAAATATGTCATACATGGAGAAATTAATGAAAATTAAGATTAATAAAATGGTACATCCTCATCATTCAATATTAAAATTTATTGGATTTCAGACTTTTAATCAGCAATGTCCACAGTAATTTCCCGTTCTATACGCACTATACAGCTAAATAAAGCACACATGATTTTCTGATTGAAAATAAGGCCTGTGTTAGCCTTGTGCCATTATACTAACATTGATACTGTTAACTTCTGAATCAAGAGCCCTGTTCATCAGTTCATGAAGGTCCAGTTAGGTTTGCTGCTCTTCCTACTCCAGCTGTAAGATTATAACAGAATCTCATTTTTAGTCACCTCCTAATTGCAAACCTAATCCATTAATGACCACTCTGTTTCCATTTGGTTCATCCCAGATTACACCAGAAGCTCACAGTTATTCTGTAGTCAATTAGCATATGCAAATCTTCCTCTGTCACTTTCTTTCCCACCTTGTGCTTCATTTTCTTCTAGGGAACAACCAGAAGGCAACAACACTAAAGGCAAAAGCATTCAGCTATTAAACATTTATTCTCTTTTTATTGTTCTTGCCCTGACACTCCCTGTATGAGAAGAACTGGACATTATCTCTACCTTGACAATGCCTCCTTGCCTTGTGTCAGGAGAGAATTTCATCAGTCAGCTCCAACCTTCTACACCCAAGGCATTAAGGAAAATGTTAAGAAAGATCAGCCCCAAGCTGGTCTGTTAGGATTTCCACCAACAAGCTTCCACCAAACTGGCAGAACCTGTGCCACCTCCCTGGTCCCTGCCCACCTTCCTACCAGCTTCCTCAGCTGAGGAAGCTTTGTGTGTAGTCTACCTTTGCTCTCCTAACATTTCATTCCTGCCAGAGCAGTTCAGCAGATGAAATCCGAACGTTTAAAGTTAGTCTACTTTATGCAGATATTCCTTGTCATGATCAGGGAAATAGTCCAGTTTTTCAGATTCCAGAATCATACAAAACAAGTACAGTACTCTATGCCCAGCTTCAGAAATGTAGAGGTAAGTACAGGTTCTTCATGATCATTCAACCAAAACATTATCTACTGTGCCTCAAAAAATGTGGGCAATTATTCCTTTTCAACTGACTAAACAATTACTGGTATTTATTATCTCTATTTTGACAGAACTGGTTTAACACATACTTAAAAAAATACACAAGTTATTCTTTTTGATCATCACAAGTGTCATCAGCCTACCACAAATATTGTAATAAATAACTCTGCTCCACAAAGAAACATGATCCCCTAAACGTTGAATCAACGTATTTGCTAAGGAGGTGTGTATCAAGTCAAGCCATCTCAACATATAACTGATCCCCCAGTGGGAAGCAAATAAACAAACAAGAAAACAGAACATCTCACCTTTGAAATGCCAGTTAACACAGCTCCACAGCCCAGTCCTTCTCTAGCATGTACCCACTCCCCCCGAGAGGCAGCTGCTGCAGGCACAGAGCTGCTCTTGCAAATGGCCAGGTCTACAGTTCTCAGCAGGGCTGTTTGCTGGTCACACAGTCACCAGGGACCCTGCAACACTCCCCACCAAGACAGAACAACCAGGCACTTCCTCCTCTCCTTTTCCTTCTTGTTTTCAAGGCCACACGCAACCCCCTTCTCTTCCTCTCCCCCTGGGAAGCTGGATTATTTTATGATGGCAACTGGTCATTCCATCCCTGATCCTCCCTGACATCAACAGCACATAGACTCCTGTGTCTCAGAGGAATGTGGGTAAAACTGCTCTGTTGGGGCAAATTCTCCCCCTTGTAAGAAAAACTCTCTCCCTTAAGAAAAAGAATTTTGATTGAAAATCACATTTTGCCTGAAGGCATCCTGGTTTTTTAAGTCTTATCCTTTCCTTCCCAGAAAAACATTAAATCAGCCAAATGGCTCATTTTGCCCCTCCACTGGAAGGAAGGAAAGTAACAACCAGAGGATAAAATACAGAAGGAAAAGCGTGAGTGGTGAAAAAAAAAAGTGGTAACAGTGACCTCTTGACTCAAGGGCAGTGTGGGGAGGAAGGCAGCTCAGAGTGGGAGGGAAGCGGCAGAGGGAAAATAGTATGCATATGTGCGGACACACACACGCAGATACTGATTTACCAAAGCCTAGTGAGGAGGCGTCAGCCTCCCTGTTGGCACCAATTTCTGTAGCTTTCCTTCCTGCATCTTGTGGAACAGCCACACAGCAGCATGGCTCAGCAGCCTCCCTCTCAATTTGGGAAAGGGCATTGCCTGTCCTCAACAAATGCATCAGCGTCTACATCTTCACACGGGAAGGGGCCAGCACTGTTGGAGAACATTGCATTACATGTGCTATTTCCAGTGAACATGCAACACTGTTTATAAGCTTACATAAGGAACTTGATCTGATCTTGCATTTGTTCCATGTCTGCAGCTCCTGGAGATGTATATGCAGACCAACTCTAAAGCTACAAGCTTGTTTTCCCAGAAAAACGAAAAACAATTAGAAAACCTTTATATTCTTTGCACTTAAAAGGGCAGGTTCCCTTACACCAGATACTGCTCTTTCAGCAGATCTTTGTGGGTGGAGATTTCATATCAGCATGTCTGCCAATTCCTGCCAGAGTTTCATCCAAGCCACAATATACAGAGTCAACATTAATTAACATTAATTATTATTTATAAGAAGCAATATTATCTGCACTGCTATCATTCACACTTATTTTTACGCCTTACATAGGGTTCATATACACGGCACCTCACTGCTCAAATAGACCAAGGTTCCATGGAATCTGCAGACTAACGCACACTATTGCCATCCTTAAACAATTTTGAAAAGGTCATTGTCAAAGCAAGGAGATCCCCTTTTCTGTGCTCCCATCAACTTGCCTTCAACTTTTTGTTTATAGCTAGGTCAAGATTTTTCTTTTTTTTTTTTTGCTTCCCCTCACAAACAGGAAAGAATAATAAAACAAACAAACAACTGACTAGAGATAACAAAATAATTTTCTTTCTTACCAAAAAACCAGAAAAGAATCAACACAAGAAGAGCATTCCCCCCCACTTGGAATTCCCCATTTGGAACCATCTAAACACAGTGTTTCCAGTACAAAACTCACAAGTGAGCGTTCTGCACTTCACCAGAATGAACTGGTTTCATACTAACAGAGAAAATATGCTCAATGAATTTATGTTGAATTTATTCCTCTATCTATTTGGTTGGCACAAGCAGGAACTTTCTAAGTCGCCACTTTATTCTGCTTCAAATTGTGTCTCCAAAACCAGAACTGTCCTGTATGAAATGGAGTTTTATGTTAAGCAATGGGGCTGATTTTATTTAGTTCCCATAAAAGTGAGAAAACTTGCAAATATTACAAAATTCAATTTAAAACAGTTAATTAGCTCAGATAGCTATTATTAGTACTATTGAAGTTATTAGTATTGTTGATAATAACTGCTCATAAATAATGATTTGCATACATTAAATTTAGTTGGAAGAACTTATGAACATTAGTAAATCCTATAATGAGCATGGTCCATATTCTCCTTCTAATGAATTCTGCCTCAATTCCAGTTTAAATAATATTTTTTACCACTTTGTTTCTTGCTTATTTTGTTGCTTGATGCATACACAATAGCAAAGGCACCAAGATTAGTTCAGTGAATCCAATTTAGAAAGCCACTTTTACATAGGCCAAGTTTAATGAAAACACTTCAGTACGTTAAAATGAATTCCCTTAGCCAATCCAGGCTGGTTGGAGAAACTACTAAT
>VYZR01006561.1:0-29121 GCA_013400675.1 Oxylabes madagascariensis
GAAAACAGAGGTGGAAATATTTTGGCAGTAAGGCTGTAGAGGCACTGAGGAGGAGCTTGTGTTCTCCATTAAAAGTGCAGTTGCAAATCACGAGCCTTATGGTTTGGCCTTAAAAATCAACTGTATTGAAAGTCTGATACACACTGCATGTGGTATTTGTATTTAACACAATTTATTTAAAGTGCTGAAGAGGCTGATGAGAGCCCAGAAGAAGAAAAGAGGTAAAGTCAGTCATTAAACCAAGCAAGTATAAAACAAAGGTAGAAGGAAATAGGTGCCTTCAGAACAGACTCGGTGTCATCTGCGGTGGTGAGACACCTGTGTGAGTCAGTAGTATGTAAATCCACTTCCACAGGGGCTTTTTTAAGGGAGAGCTGTGCAGACACATGGCCATTGTTCAGGTGCACCTCAATCAATACTCTCACCCTGCCAAAGGCAAACACTGAGCAATCTGTAACTAGGGAAGGAACCACTGCCCAGTGACAAGGCTTTGGGTCATTTTTGTCTCGGCAGGAAAAAGAGAAAGATAAAGAGAAGACTAAAGAGAAGGACAAAGATTCCAAGGAGAAGGAAAAAGATAAGAAGCTGTTGAATGGACATCTCTTCACTGCCACCTCCGTTGTAGCCCAAGCAACCTGTTACCACTGTATGAAGCCTTTCAATAAGGATTCGTACTACTGTGCAAGTAAGTCAGGGGGGTTCCCCCCCTTCCTTTTATTTTTCATTGAATCTGGCATGGAAAATGCAAATCTTGAACTTTTTTTTCCTTTTGCTTGAGGATGTGAGGTGGGAGGGAGACTTCGGAGATAGTGATTCATGGAGCAGTGTGTTGCGCTGAGGAAACTGGACTGAAATGAGTCGTGGCTCCATGGAGGTGTCCTGAAACCTCTTTCGTAAGCCTGAGCTGGGCCATCACAGCAGGCCATGGGGTTTTCTACCCCTTGTCGGGCTCTATCAGTCAGGAGAACTTTGGTTATTTCAGCTGCATGTAGCGGCTTGGAGCTGAGGTGCTTTGATAAGGTGAACAAAGGACAGGGACAGCTGGCTTGGATCATGGCTTCTCTTTCCTCCAGTAGGGGAAAAAAAAGTCTCACCCATCTGCGGTGTGTTGCTTTATTTCTCTGAAACTGCTTTGGTGAACCCACACTGGTAACCACATGGTACAGAAGGAAATACTGACCCTCTGCTCCCTTTGTACAAGAAATTGCATCACAGGTCAAATGACAGCTACCTGTGTGCGGGTGGTGGACGTGCAGCACAGGACAGGCAGGATGGGAACTTCACTGAGGGTTTCTGACACATGGGAGATTTGTTCTCATTTCTTATCAGACGATTTCTCATGCCTGTAGCTCGATAAGGTCAGCAGTGTTTGTGTGGTCGAGACCAGAACGCCGCTTGCTTGGTGCAACAACCCAAAGCTATAGAGTATGCAGACAAAAAACATTTTTTTCCCATTATAGCTCATTGCAAAAGGCTTTCCTCTCCTCACTGCTAGTAATTTTTGACTCCACTAGGTTAGAAATGAGTCAAAGCGACTGCGGGAACTGCTCCCAGGCTGGAGCCTTCTGTTCCTGCTGGTAGATGTGAGCAGGGGAAGGAGCAGCCAGCTGAATCCCGAATGGCACTTCTGAGTTTCCTGGAAGAGACTCCGGCAGAGTTGTTTGTCTGAGGCATGCTCTGTGTCAGCCTGATGGGAAATGTAAAACATGGACAATTACAAACTCTCAAATGCATCCTCTCCCTTTCCCCGCTTGACTTTCTTAACAGCTTCTGAAGCCACGTAGAAAATCAAATAGATCCCAGTTTAATGCTCTAGATGCTAATGAGTTAAAATAACCCAACAATGTCATATGTTTTAGCACAGATGTTCTTTCCTTATTTGCAAGGTATGGTGGAAAATTACTGTAATTTTCTGCACTGGCCAGAAAATGAATGTCATAAAAAATGTTTGGTGAGGGCCTAAGTTGAGAGCTCACATCAGAGTGGTTCTTTCTCCCCTTGCATCTTAAAATCAACCTCAGATGCTTTGAAAATGATGGATAAACAGCAGCAGAGGCTCTGATATTCCTGTGCTGTTGTAGGCTGGTGCTACCACCACTGCTCTGTCTCACCTGTCAGTGACTTTAATGCTTTTTAAAGCACTGGATATTTTAAACCAATGTCTCAGCTTTTCAGTGATGTCCCCCAGCTTCCTGAAACATCTACTCAATGCTGAAAGATTGAGCATGCTCTGAAACAAATGGGCAAGCTTAGATTTTAGTAGCTTTCTGCCTTGTCTTTTTTACTTTTTTTGTGATCAGTGAAGCAGAAAATAAGGTTTTGGGGGTTTTAGTTGTTAATACTAGTGACACAGAGGAGTTAGAGGAACATCTTGCTTGCTGAGGAGTTGAATTGGAGGAATAAAGTCCATACAACCAGATTTTTTCACATAAAAATTCCAAATTTTTTTGCCAAATGGTGCACACTAAAGAGCTATCTTTAGGCTTTCAAGGCTTGAGTGTGAATTTCACAATTCTGAATTGTCTCACTGCCTCTGTCCATGCACCAGAGGAGCAGGTTCTGTTCCTCTTTCTTCTTTGGTCTAAAAACTTAGTGCTTGTGGGTTTTGCAAGAGCCATCAGGTTGCTTTGTTCTGTCTTCTCTTGCACAGGAAGTTGTGAGACATTGTCAGAATAGCAGCATCTTACGGCCTTACGCTTATCTCTGTCAAAATACCAGAATTACTGGCTTTTATTGAGTCTTCCCAAATGTAAGAATATCTAGAAATGTGAGCATATTTTGTCATTCTGGACATAGAATTTTCTCCTTTTTTTCTGCTTCAAGAAATAATTCAGAAGTTCACACTTAGAGTGTAACATACATGTAAAATACAGTTCATTATCTCTGTTAGTGTTGTCATGAATGAGTGGAAATATTTTTCTCTAAAATCTCTTTCTGCTGAATCTCATCTTGAGCTGTGATCTTTCATCTGCCAAAAGAGTTAAAGACTGAAACCCAATTCTCAGTTCTTACAGAAAAGAAAAAAAAGTAAAAAAGCAGTTTTAATCATCTCTGAAAACTTTGACTCCCAGAAACCTGCTAGCAGAGATCATGGGCAGATTCAGGTTATTTAAAAAAAAAAAAACCCTCAAAAAAACCCAAAAAAACCCCAAAAACACAACAACAAAAAAAAACCAAACAGAAAACACGAAACCACAAAAAACCAAACCACCCAGCTTTTGCTCTGGCATATGTGCAGCAAAGTATATGTGCCAGGTGGTGTGAAAACATGATGGTGTTTGCACTGGTGAATTTGGTGGTTTTGAACCAAAAACTTCAGTTTCCAGCAGTTTCCAATCTCAAGGATCCCTGACAGTTGCTGCTCCTGTTGCCTTTTCTGGTAACCCTGCAGCAGGGCAGCGCTTGGGTTCTGTGCTGTAGATCTTATCCATGTCTGAGTTTGTGTAAATGAATTTCCCCATCCTCTTCCTGTCTTTTAGATCTCATAATCCTTGTCTTGATAAGAACAGTATTTGTCTTTTCAGAGAAATACTGGCCCTACAACTGGTTTCTTTTTCTGTCTCCTGCTTTCCTCCTTACTTTCAGAGGGCTGAAGCCGTCAGGGTTTGGTTTTTTTTCCTTTCTTTTTCTTTAGTTTAAGACCCCTGGCAACTCAACCTTGTATTGATTTTTAAACAGAGTTTCCTGTTAAATTCTGTGAGGAAATGTTATTAACAAACAAAGGGCTAATTATCCTGGAAAGCAGCCTCTCTCTCGGTATTTGTACCTACTTGTGTAAACCACAGTGATGCCTGAAAGTTGTAATTCTCAGTTGTTTAAGTTAACAGTTCAGGTGACAAACAGCAAAAACTGACCTGTTTTCTGTGGGGTTTTGTTTAATTCATTGGTTTTGGGTTGTTTTTTATTTGACAGACTGTAATGCAATTGTTCACAAAGGCTGTAAGGAGAATTTTGCTTCTTGTGCAAAGGTCAAAATGAAGGTAAGGGATTTCATCTCCTCTACTGAATATATATATAAAAAACACTTTTTACCATATGTCAAAAAATTTCCAGTTTGTTGTAAAGTACTTAGGCCCCAGTGCTGAAGGTTTCACATAATGAAAACTGTTAAATATACTGTTTATATGAGGAACACACAGATTTCGTGCTTACACTAAATACAAGGACCCTGATTCTCCAAGCTAAATAATGTTTGTGCAATTATGATTTCAGTTCACTTCAGTATTGTCATCACTTTCACTTTTTCATATTTGCTGCACATTTCTCCATCTGTTATTTCGCCCATTTCATTCAGAGAAAATAAAAATATATTTAAAAATACACATACACTGAGAGGCTTCAGGAAAAAAATCAGCTTTTTTTTGTTTTAGTTATATGGCACGATCTTCTGGGAGAAGGGAGGAAGAAATTAAAGTGAATTTCGTTTTTCTTTCAGCCACAGAGAGGGATGCTGCAGGCACACGATACCTCTTCGTTACCCACAGTAACCATGAGAAACAAAAGTAAGACAATTTCTTTCCCTCTGCTTTGGGAGTGGTCTGTGTCTGCTGTTCTTAACTGTTCTGACAACTGAAACTTGATATTATGAAAAATAAGCTTTTAACAAAGCAGGTTTGAGAGCATCCTCTGTGCATGCTAAGCAATATTTGAGACTTTATAAGTTGTACTGAAGTTGTACAGAGTTCACCCCCTTCTGCAGTGTCTGTGTAGCTTTAAGGAAATGTGAAATCATCTTGGATTTAGAAAAATCACTTGTCTGTTGTACCTTGGTGAATGCCTATACCTGTTAAGGCCACAAAATAAGAATATGCAGCCTATATCCATGAGTGTCTGACATGGGAAAGAATCCAGCTATGGGTATTGAGTGGAGAGGATTCAAAACACAATTATTTTTGTTTTAATTAAATAGTCTTGAGCTTTGAGGTAGTTTAATTTTGAGTAGAAGGAATACTGAAAAGCTGTTCCTGACTTTGCTGAGGTTATTTGCACACTGCACTGCAGTGTGACCCAGTGTGACCAACGATAAAGAACAGGTGTGAAATAGCCCAGATTGGTTTTATAGGGCCATGATTTGATAAGCTTAAGTGATAAGCTTTGGTAAGATAAATGATAGCTTGTATGGAACCACACTATATAATACAGTTGTAACCACTGTGGTATTTATGATGAAGTTCAGAAGTGTTGCTCCAGAGAGCAGAAGAAGGAAAAATCTGGAATTAATAAGAACAGATTAGTTAAAGGTATGTGGTGATATAATGAAATCAGGATTATCATTTCTTTGTGGTACATACTGATAAGAGAAACCTGTCTCAAAGAGTTGGACCAGAAACAGCAATATTTATGTGACTATGGGCCCAGGGAAATAAAACAGTATTTCCCCGGGCCCATAGTCATATAAAGGCAATAGGGTGGATTGTGACATGTGATTAATTACCAAACAGTTAAATTAAGTTTCCCAGGGATGTCTCTGGAGTTGCAGGTCCCACCTGGGTATTTCAAGCACAGTGCAGTGACTTCTGCACAGGGGTCAATGGTCTTCCCTTCCTATGGCTGTTCCTAACTGCTGACATGACTCTAGAAAGAAAAGGCAGTGAATTTCAGAGTCTGGATGCTTTTAAGTCATCCTCATGCCATTTACAGGGGTTAAAGTGTTTGCATGGGCTGACTGTTCTCCCACCCTTGCGTTCCAGGCTCGCAGCCGAAGGAGCGCCCGCGCTCCGCCATCCTCACTCCCGACGAGAGCACCGTCACCTCCACCTTCAACAACAGGAGGTCACAGCAGCCCACTGCACTCTCCAAAAGTGTCTCCATACAGAACATTGCAGGGTAAGGTTCTTCCCTGCACACCTGACTATGTATGTGTGTATCTGACACTGCTGATGTAAAGAAATCCAGATCTGACTAAAAATAAGTTCACGTGCCGTGGCTTGCGCTAAAGATACAGAAGGGGTCACAAACAGACAAATAACCATGTTCTGTATGGTACCATCAGTTGTCTTCTGCACAGTCTGAGGGTCTGAGTTAGTTTAGCCATGGCAGGAGTTCAGAGGCACAGCTGAGTTGGCCTGGTAGATTCAAGGCCACTCCACAGGGATGCTCTGGGCTCCTAGGAAGAAATCCCTTCCCTTGGGCCGGGTACTGCACAAGCACACATTTGCAGCTCAGGTATAGTATTAACTTTTGTGTCCATAACAAGAGGGTGAAGACACAGAGCAGCAGTCTTCCTGTTTTTAGGCTGCATTATACAAAAAAACATAGAAGAAAATCTAATTTATGGTTCCTACCATACTTGCATATTGAGCAGTTCAACATGTGAGGCAGTCGCAGACATTGGCATATTCTGGGCAGTTTGGATGTCCTGGCTCTTCATGGGGAATTTAATTTCAGTCCATTTTCTGATCTTTCTCAGAGCTAGTGATAAGGACTCTTGGACAGCCTTTGGTGTTGCATTTTTTCGCACTGTTTGCTCCAAGGGCGATGAGGATGGGACGTGACTGGAATGAAGTTATCCAAACTATAAAACCTCAGGAGTGGTTCTTTATGGAAAGCACCGTCACTCACAACTGTAGTGCTTACAGCTTCTCGAGCTTCAGTGGGTAGTTAGTAAACAACTCATAAAAGCACATTTCTATAGGTAATCGTGCAGTGCTGGCTTTGTTTTTCAGTTCATATTTAAAATGCATTTGTTCTGCTTATCTGAAAGTACATTTGGCTGGGTTTTTGTCATAAACAATATTCTGTGTTGTGTTTTTCTGCAGAGTTGGGAACGATGACAGCTTAATACACACTTGGAAATTCCTGTCGCAGTCAACAGACTCTTTACATAAAATCAGCCGGGTTAATGAATCCATGGAGTCACTGGTTGATGAAGGTAAGACATCTCCATGGCATTTATAGGAGAAGGAAGGTCTCAGTTCTGCCTTCCAGAAATCGAAAATCCATTTTCAGCAATTGTCTTCTTTTGTAATGGACAATTAAAGTGCATTTATTTTAATCTCAGAATATTAGTATGATAAACTAAAACAAAGCCCCACATAGTAATTTCTTTAGCTCATTGAATTATGGAAAAACATTTAGAAGGTTTCAGTTGCAGTTGAGTTACTTGGAATTTAGCTCAGAGACAAACATTTCCTCTTCTGTTGTGGTTTTTTATTTAGCTGCAATATCGTTGCATGGCAGATTAAGCATACATTATCTGAGCTAGAATTTGGTCTATGTGAAAATGGTGAGCAGGAAACTAGGAAATAAACTTTAAAAGTGCTTTTCATAACTAGTGTTTATGTGGTGTGTGATCATTTGTGTCAGTAAAGGAGAATGTGTGTGATGTCTGTGGTGTGACTGACAAAGCCTAAACCTAAATAATTAGACAGGAATCTCAAGTGGGACAAGTTACCCACGTCTTAATGGCACTTACATTGCTTTGTGAAGGTGCAGACATGAATGAAGGACAGCTCATGGGAGACCTGGAATTAGATTCCAAGCAGCTGGAGGCAGAGTCCTGGAGCCAAGTAGTGGACAGCAAGTTCCTACAGCAGCAACACAAAGATGTTGTCAAACGGCAAGATGTGATTTATGGTGAGACATCTGCACCTTCACTTTTCACTCACTGTAAACACCTCCTTGATCTACTCACATGCATGGATTTGGGAAAGTTTAGTTAGTGAACAGGAACATTGGTTTGATTTCCTCGAAAACCAAACTCTCATTCTTGAAGTTCCTAGAGACATAATACGTTCTGTGAAAACTGTCTTTCTGCATTTCACATATCCAGAAGCCATCAAAAAAAACCCCAGAAATTGCCTCTCCTCATTTGTCTGCTTATGACTTTCAAACTGGGTTCCAGCACAAGCAGCTAACTAGGAAGTTTTTTCCTGAGGGATTCAGGAGCCATCCTGTATGGCAAAAGGGGGGCTATGTGGAGGCTAGCAGTGAGGTGTTAGGAAGAAGATACCAGGGCTGAAGGTTGAGACCCCAGCAGCTGTTGTGGGACGCCTCTTCCCCCGTTTCTCTCACATGAAACTCTTGACCGATGTTACAATTCCTGACATGAAATTTTCTGAAGCCAATTAGAGAAGCCCAGTTATGGAAGAGCTTCCTAATGGCAGCTTTTCCTTGTGCTGTAAGCCATGAACTCTTGTCCTCATCCTATCCAGAGCTAATGCAGACGGAAATGCACCACGTCCGCACCCTGAAGATCATGAACGATGTGTACAGTGCAGCCATGCTAAAGGAGCTGCAGTACGATCAGCAAGTCGTGGACAAGATCTTTCCCTGCCTGGAAAACCTGCTGCACATCCACAGTCAGTTTTTCCAGCGGATTCTGGAAAGGAAGAAGGAGTCACTGGTAGACAAAAGTGAAAAGAACTTTGTTATCAGGAGGATAGGTGACATCCTAGTGAATCAAGTAAGTGCTGGAAAATGTGTGCAGTTCTGAGAACACAGCTGGAAGCCAGAAGCTTTTCCTTCCCTCCTGTTTGTGCCTGTCAGATAAGCACAGCTGATGGCAACTTTACTCTTCACGCATAAAAATCTCCGCCTCTGCTTTTTGAAGCACTTTTTGCTCTTTCAGAGGAAGGTCCACTGTTGAAAATTAATTTAGTTCATTTTATGGGAAAGAGAAGCATTCACTGACAGGCACAAAACAGTTTGACCACAGACAGGAGTGTAGGCAGGAGCTCACAGCAAAATAGCCCAGTGTATTTCTTGGCTGTGGTACTGACCTGGTGTTTAACTCAGGGTGGGTCATTTTACTTTTCTTTATCCACAGCTTCTGTCTTCTTTTTGTCTGTCTTGACTTTTTTTTGTGGTTGGGTTTTAAGCCGTGTGAGTGGAGTGGCAGATTTTGCTGTAGGTGTGAGCTCAGTGAAGTCCCCAAACCAGCTCTTTACTCTCTAGAGATCTGCTTGCATGCTTTGGACTAGTTTGATTTCATCAAGTTCTTCTGAGAGCCTGGCAGGCACTGCTGGGGTGTCACCCCAGGAGTTCAGTGCAGGCTGGAGCTGTGTGTCCCATTCCTTGCAGTTCTCTGGGGAGAACGCTGAGCGAATGAAGAAAACGTACGGCAAATTCTGCGGGCATCACAACGAGGCTGTCAATTACTTCAAAGATCTTTACTCAAAGGACAAGCGCTTTCAGGCATTTGTCAAGGTAGGACCTGGCAGGATGGATGTAGCCAATGGAAAAAACGTGTCCTTGCTGCACTCTGGGGGAGTGTTTTGCTGCAGAACTGAAATGTTCATCTTTGTTCCTTAGAAAAAAATGAGCAGCTCCCTGGTGAGGCGTCTTGGGATTCCTGAGTGTATCTTGTTGGTAACACAGAGAATCACAAAGTACCCAGTCCTTTTACAAAGGATACTGCAGTACACCAAAGGTAGGGACCAGTTCCTCTATTCTAAGCACGTATTTGTTTGTCCAGTGTGAAGTTTGGATGCTGTACAGCTGAAGCAGATTTTCTTACCAGCTGTTTCACATCATTTTTTCATTGTTGCATTGTTGTTTCACATCACTGCAACAAGATAACTTAATTCCATACTTTCATTTAGGATTAATTGTTTAGGTACCTTGATTTAGTTGCTAGAATTCTGTCTGTAGCTAATTACGGAGCAACACGCCTTGACTCCAAAGTCTCCCAGCCTGCTTTTTTTGGTATTGGCTAAAATATGTAGTTAATTTGTGCATTTCATCTCCACTGTCTTATATTCAAAGTATATTGGAATATTCTCCAGCCTCAGCCATGTATATGTAAAGATTTTGTGAAACTCTCTTTAAGGGGGAAAAACGTCTCATTTAAGTATTAAAAGTTATAATGTGGGAACTTGGGAGAAGAGGAAGGAAGGGAGTAAAATTGAGGAGTTAGACTGCACAAAGTCAAATCGAGATGTTTCTGTTTATTTTTTAAAGAAAATGAAGTGGAACATGAAGACTTGACTCAGTCATTAAACCTCGTTAAAGACATGATTGCTGCAGTCAACAGCAAAGTCAGCAATTATGAAAAGAAAATGCGTCTTGGGGAGATTTACAGCCGGACAGACAGCAAGTCCATCATGAGGATGAAGAGTGGCCAGATGTTTGCAAGAGAGGACTTGAGGCATCGGAAACTCATCCGAGATGGGCCTGTTTCACTAAAAAACTCAGCTGGCCGGTTAAAAGGTAAGAGTGTTCTCCCTTCTGCTGTGGAAGGATGCAGCCCTCCCTCTCTGGATGTAGGATTAGTCCTCAGATTGGTGCCTTCACCCTTGATTTATTCTTCTGCTTTGATAGATTGTGACACCAGCTTTCCCCTGCTGTACCCCCAGTCACCATTGCATTTCCAGTTCCTTGTGTGTGGGTTCTGGAGTGACAGAGAGCTCCTTTTCCTCCTGGTGACTGCATGCCTGCTGAGGGCTCGGGGGCAGTGACACCTCTGTGTGTCAGCCAAGGAGCAGAGTTGCTGTGGGATGCTCTGGGCCAGGAGGACACGGCTGGGGCTGCAGTTGCCCAGAGCATGGAGTCAGATCTCCACGCCTGTGCCATGTTCCAGGAGTTGTGCTGGCTAAATCTGGAACCCAGCCTCAATTTCCTGGGCCTTCCCTTCCCTCCGAGGGCTGTGGCAGGTCTGCAGCAGTACCATCCCAGTTGCACTGGGGAAATGTCCCAAGCATTTGTTGCTCCTGAACCTCTTGAGCTGTTGACACAAACTATTCAGGAGAGGCTCTGGTGTCACTGCAGCTGCCTCTTGTTGTGTCAGTGTTTTCTTGAGTTGCTTTTTGTTTGTTATCAGGCAGAAGTAGTTTTTTTAAGGTGCTGTGCCCTGAAGTTCTCCACTGAATTAAACACTAAAAAGGAATCTTTCAGCTGGGGCCACGGTAGCAGTAAGAGCAGACGGGGCTGTGCCTCAGGCTTGGCAGGAAGGCTGGGCTTCCCTTCCTCCCTGCAGCATTAGCTGAATAAATTACGGTCTGTGGGCATGAATGGGGCCTGGGAGCCTGATGCCGTGCTGTGCAGGGAGGTGGTGATAACATGGAATTCCGTATGGGGTATGATTTATTTTGAGGTTTTTGGAAGCAGGAAGTTTAGAGATGATTTCTAGGCATCCGAGACTACTACTGCCTTTAGATGGTGGATGAAGCAAGTTCTGCTGCTGTTGTGAAATCGTGATAAGCACAGGCTCCATTTGCATTTCTTAGTCATAGAAATGCACAAACATGTCCGTAGTGCAAATTCCCAGGGAAGGTAGGTCCTTCAGGCAGCCTGCGGACCCAGGGAGAGAGTAAATTGTTCATATATTCAGGTTATTTTGCGGTTTTGAAATGGAGCACCGAAAATTATAGGAAGAACTTTTGTTTAAGGGTTTTAGCATTTCCCTCTTGCAGAGTGCATGGAACAGAGAAAAAAGGCAGTCAAATGCCACCTTCTACAAACCTCCCAGAGCCTGGATTTAATTTTGCAGCTTTGCTTAAAGTTTAGTGGTTCTTTTATCTGGAATGGAGTCTCTCTTCCCAAAACAGACTGGAAGGATTTACCCATGGGATGATTTAAGTTTTTGGTTTGCTTCCTCTCTGTCACAAGATTTCCCAAGTACATTACACAAAACCTCTTTGTACCAAGGGGTCTGGGTGGGGCATTACACTTGGTAGTTGCTGTGCAGCTTTATGATATGTTATTAGGAGACTTGGAAGGCTCTACGTGTACTCTGGGAAAAGACTGATTTAAAATCCTCTGTTGGCTTGAGGTTGTGTTTCCTTCTCCCGTGAAAGAAAGCCAGGTCCTGTGTCTCACGCAGGCTCCCCTCTGAGCTGTGTTTGTCTGAGAGCAGAATTACTGGTGGCTCCTGAAGTCAGTATTTCCTGGGAAAAAAACTGCAGCTGACAAATGTTGTTATTGCATGATAATTTACACCCTGCAAACCACTCATCAGGAGAACCATAAAACCCAAAACTTCCTGTGCAGATATTTTGCTTGAGGGCTGAAATATTGATTGTTTGAGAAAACAGAGCTTCTATTGAATAAATGTCTCTGGCTTTCACTGTTATGCCCATGTCTTAACTGGTAGTGAGCATGTGGCTGGAGAGGAGCACCTTTGCTCCAATGGGTGAGAGCAAATCCTGCAGGATGCCCAGGTGCTGATGTGTCCTGCTTAATGCAAAGCTGGTTCAGAGCCAACCTGATCTGGCATCTCCAGGAACTGCCCTTGCTCCTCCTGCCAGCTGAGAGGTTAATCCTGCTCCCAGGATTTGCAAAACCAGCCCTGCTGCTCCCCAGCGCTGGTTACAAGAAATCTGTTCCGGGGTGGGTTGTGTGGTTATACTGACTTGCTGTGCTTCTTCTTTTGCAGAAGTCCAGGCTGTTCTCCTCTCTGACATGCTGGTGTTCCTTCAGGAGAAGGACCAGAAGTATGTCTTTGCCTCACTGGTAAGGTTTCAACCTTTTTTCCTTCTTACTTTTCTATGTGAGAGACCCGTGATGTTGTGTTGTGCAGCAAAGCCAGCAATTGCCTGCTAAACAAGTTAATTTTCTCGCTCGGAACATTTTTGTTTGCTGATCAGACTCCATTCATTTTGATGGGAAAACATGTCTTCATGCCCCACCTCCCCTTCCTGCAGCGCCTTGGCACAGCTGATAATTGGCCTTGAAAACCTGCCTGTCTCTCAGAACACTTGTGCTTTGCAGTTTGTGCACACTGGGGCGGGGACTGGGCTGGGAGGGGGTGAGGGGAGAATGCAAACATGGTAAAAATGGTAAAACCTCAGCAGAAGGAAATGTCCGAATTCATTGCAAGCTGCTGCGGGGGGCAGTGAGGTGAAATGCCAGGGCAGTAAATTCAACAGAACAGCTTGAAAATAAATGTCAGAGAAATATATTTGTAATGTGCAGGAGCAAAAACGTTAGGTTTGAGGGCAGGCCCCCGAAAAGGGCTGGGCACATTGACCTGCTGAAGAAAACCTGCTGCCTAATGGAGTCTGCTGGGCTGTACCTTCCAGGCATGGTCTAGATTGGCTAAACCTTGTGACCTTTCCACTCTTCGAGCATTCTGAAAGCTGATAATTTGTTTTTCCAGTTCCACCAACCCTCTGCATGGGCTCAGTGCCCTGCCCAGGGGAAGCTGATTTGCATACAAGTCCTGCTAGTGAAGCAGATCACCCCAGCTGTAGCATGTGGTACAATGCACAAAGGGGCTGACTCGTGTGCAGATGACACAGCAGCCTGGGGACGTTGTAACCCAGCAGGCTGATGACACAGAGACCACAGCACACAGTGAACATCACCTCACACATGAGTTCTCACATAGCAGTCAGCTGTGAGTCTGAGAACAGCAGAGGTTTTGTGGGATTTGAAAACAAGGCTTCATCCTGGAGAGAGATGGTGAAGATGCTGTGTGTGAAGCAGGCTAGCGAGCTGCACCAAGTGTTAGGAGCTGTGATATTAGTGACAGGGAGAGTGTGGTCAGTAGGAAATGAGATCAGAGCAAAATACAGTACAGTTTACAAAATCACAAAGTCAATTTGAAATTAAGTCTTTCTTGAAATGGAGTGAGGTAAAATTGCTTTTCCTACAGAACTGTTGGAGAAAAGCAAACCCATCCCTTTTGTTTGACCCCATTGAAATTATTTCGGTTTTTTAATTAGCCAAAATGTTCAGAAAATGTTTACAAACCTGAGAGATGTAGCAGTATGATTTATTGGGACCTTTTCAATGCTAGTTTGAATCTGGGAGCTAGCTCTGGTGACCCTCCTCACCCATTTCTTTCCATCTGAAGGACCAGAAATCCACTGTGATCTCTCTGAAGAAGCTGATTGTGCGAGAAGTAGCTCATGAAGAGAAGGGCTTGTTCCTGATCAGCATGGGTGGAAAGGATCCCGAAATGGTGGAAGTCCATGCCAGCTCCAAAGAAGAGCGCAATGGCTGGATACAGATCATTCAGGACACGATGCACACCATGTAAGACACTCAGCTGTTCTTGTGAGGCACGGGGTGCACTGGGTGTGTTCCTGTAGTAATTGAGCCATCTCTCCTGTCCAGGGATAGAGATGAAGATGAAGGAGTCCCTTGTGAGTCTGAGTTTGAAAAGAAATTGTCCGACGCGAAAGTGAGAGGACTGAAAGGTAAAATCTGCTGGAACAGAGCTGGGGAGCTGTTGTGGAAAGATGTACAGGAGTTTTTGTGTTGGGTTTTGTGGTGGAACTGTGACTTTTTTCAATCCTGCATCCAGCAAATAACTGCAGTCTTGGTTTGCAGCTCGCCTTCCATGCATTATTTATTTTCTGAGCCTGCTGTGCCAGATTGCCCAGGGCACTGTCGTGCTGCCAAACCCAGCACATATTGTCGTGCTCCACTAGATGGGGCCAATATCTCAGGAATCGCTCCGGTTTCCTTGCCAAGGCTTTTATTTTCTGTCTTCATCCCTGTTTTCTGTTCACCCCCACAGAACAACTTCAGCAGAAGGATAAACAGATCCTCCTCTTGCTGGAGGAGAAGACGAAGATCTTCCAGGACATGGCAGACAGTTCTGTGCAGGAGGAGATGCCAGGCTCCAGGCTGCTCTTCAGAGCCAATACAGAAGAGGCTCCAAAAGGAGAGGCAATCATGAAAACTGCAATAAATGAAGGTGAGCCAGTCATGTGACATGTGAGTTATAGTAACCAACTAGAATTGGTTACCTTCAGTGAAGGCATCAATTCTCAAGCACCAGTTTTGCAGGGGGTGTCTTCTCTGTCAGAATAACAAGATAAAGAGAAACTGCTCCTCATGGTATTGTTTCAGGAGAGGATCAGGAGAGAAAGCAGCCATTGGGGAGTGTTGAAAGAGGGCAGGAAAGTCAGCACAAAGAAAACCATGCATTGAACCTGCTTTGGGGTCAGGAGCAGCATGGGGTTTGTCCTTGGCTGAAATTTGGACCATCCAGGCTTTTGCTGTTCTTCAGTCTCAGCAAGATGTGAGGGTGGGGCTTGGGTTCCAGCAGGCACTTGTGGTGGCTGCAAGGGACAAGCAGTTCTGTTGACAAAGGCAAGGGTAGGTGGAAACTCAGGCTACTTTCCAGTATGGTCTTTGGAGAGGCTAAAATTATTAAATGTTGTTGTCAGAGGACACCGAGGTTGCCTGAAGGAAGAGAGGGAGGTGTAAGCTTGTGCAGAGCTCCAAGAGTTGGAGTTGGTGGTCAGACAGAATGAGTTTTTGCAGGGGCGATGTGTACTGCTCATGTCATTGTCACAGAAACCTAGATTCTTTGTACACCAAATGATTTCTGGCCTGAGCTCAGGCAAGGATGAAAACCTGAGGAACCTGGGATGGGCTTTAACAAAGACATTGCTGCTTTTTGTCAGTTGAGCTGCTGCAAGACCTGGTGAACAGGAGCCTGGGCACTGCCCTCGGACAGCAGGTCAGCAGCACTGCCATGGATCAGGAGGGAGGAGTTGGCCCCATCTCACTCCCTAGAAGGGCAGAAACTTTTGGAGGATTTGACAGTCATCAGATGAACGCCTCCAAGGGTGAGTAGTTCTGTGTGTGCACATCAGAATTTAGTAATAATACACATCATCATATCCTCTTGCTTCAGAAGGACTTCAGCTGGTGGTTTGGGTTTCACAACTCCTCTCCAACAATAGCTGATAGATTAAATCACAAATTGGGAAAAAAGCGTGTGTACAGGTAGATTGATGGTAGCTGAGAACCTGTAGCTATACGAGGGTTAAACATCTGAACTCTTCACTCCTCCCTGTGCTCCCTCTAAGTAATACTTGCTATTTTACTTGAAAGCATTTGAAAGCATTTACTTGCCACATGAAAGCATTTGACTTCTCAATAAATTAGTTTCTTCATGTTATTATTGTAATATCTACAGGTCTGTTCTTTGTTCTTCACTTTTCTTCCCAGTAGGAGCCTGATGGTGTTGCATTTACAAATAGATGTGAATATTGCTGAATCAAACACCTTCTCCCCTGTCTCTGCTCTCTATGCATTTATGTTCCACCTACATCTGCATGTATTATTCCTCCAATTAAGTCTCTCCCAAAGAAATGCGTGACTACTTATTTCAGCTGCATAGTTGGCTGCTTCCCAATGCCCTCTTTCTTTGCCCTAGTCATCAGAAACATCCCTGTCCTCAAATTCCTTTCTCTGTGGTCTCACTCACACT
Organism: Oxylabes madagascariensis; assembly: GCA_013400675.1. Classification (NCBI taxonomy): domain Eukaryota; kingdom Metazoa; phylum Chordata; class Aves; order Passeriformes; family Timaliidae; genus Oxylabes; species Oxylabes madagascariensis. Next base: position 16,112 of record VYZR01006561.1, read on the forward strand.
CCCAATAGAACCAGTTTTGCTGTGCTAGTGTCTGTCTCGGCACTGGGATTGTTGGACCTCGTCTGACCTCCTGCATTGAAGGAGCAGTATTAGCTGCCGACAGTCAGACATGAGAACTATGTAGAGGCTTTCCCAGTTCTGCTGGAAAGCTGCGAAGCCCTCCACAGGCCTTGTCATCACGATGACAAAATACTCACACTGGAGGGGTTTGTTGAGGATTGTGCCTCTCTCTGTTGCAATTATGAATGGGACAATCTCAGGCTGTTGCCCAGATCTAAGTTTTCTGTAGAAACACCCTCTGATTCTCACTCAGTAGTTGTAGGGTCTTGGGAGATTTTGGGAAAAGAATGCAGGGCCTATTTGTTCTGCCCAGGAGGTATGAAACCTGGCATTCTCTCCAGTTCTTCTGCTCATAACCTGTGAAACCTCGGGCAAGGCTTATAACCTGACTCCCCTTCGTTCTCCCCTCCAGCAAAGCAGAAGGGAGGAGTTTCCTCCTGCAGAGAGGTGGAAGGTCCCAGGACGTGGCGCAGGAGAGCAGGTCTGTTAGGAGGACTTGAGGGTCAGCCTCTAACAGCAGAGCCAGCCACAGGGGTGGTGGGAGGAGAGGGCCTTTCCACCAGGTGTGGTGACCTTCACCCTGCTGCAGATGCAGATTTCTGTAAAGTTATTTATCTTCAAGAGTGGCAGAAGGAAGGTTGCCACTGCAGGTGTGGGTTTTCCCCATGGGCTGCATCTCAGCTGGCAACAGGAGTACAAGAGTCTTGGCAAGAGCTAGAGGATGCGTTACTCCTTTTGAGAAGAAGGGCAGCACAGGACAAGGGTCAGAGCCCTTCTGTCCCCACAGGTCAGCTCAGTCCTGCTCAGGAGCACTGATACGAGCCTTCCAGGGGGAAGTTAGAAAGAGAAGCCCAGTGTCCCTTTGAAGATCCAGGTATCTGATAGCGAAGGTTAATGATAAATTGTTAGGATAGAATTACACAGGGTGTTGCACAGCAGTATCTGACCCAGATGTAAATTAACTTGCACAAGAGAGGCATTGAAACTATACCTGCAATAATATACCCTGATATGATTCTGTTATCATCCTCCATCTGCTGTTATGCTGCCTCATGTCTTCTCAGCAAGTATGCTGTGGTAGTAGACAGCAGTGCAGGGGCTAGACAGAGCACCAGTTAATAGCAGTGCACTGAATTTATCAGCACGTTCTCTGAAACCAAAGTCAACCCTAATCTAAATTCACATCCACTTTTTCTGGTAGTGCTGACGTGTTCCGTATATTTAGGGCTCAAATTCATTTAGTTAAAATGTCAAGAGCTCTGTGTCCACTTTTGTGGAACATGTGAGTTTCCTGTATTAAATTTCTCAGACTTTAGCAAGTTCATCTCTGCCTTAAAATGTTGAATAATTGATGTCAGTGCTGGCTTCTTCCTTTAGGTGGAGCGAAAGATGAAGGCGACGATGCTCAGGACCTTCGGAGAACAGAGTCAGACAGCATTTTAAAGAAGGTACAGCTTGGTTTGTGTGTCTGCCACCACTGAGTTCAGGTTCCAGGAGTGACAGCTGTAGTCTTGAAAAATGCTTGAAAATTTCTTGACAGTTAGGTACATCCTAATAAGTTAAAAAGATAATAAAACGTGAAATATGCGCCCAAAACCACTGACTCAAAAACCACTGCAAATGAGTTGTACTCCTTAGTGGCACAGGTTAGCTACCATCTGTCTGCAGGTCAGCCAAAGCATGTGTTTCATTTTGCATTGTTACTGAAATGAGAAGGTCAGCTACAACCTTGCACCTTTTCTTTCTGGGGATCAATCCATCACATAACTGCAAAATAATACCTAATTAACATTTCGTTCTATATGATTCTAAGTGGCCTAAAAACATGCATGAATTCTCCCAAAATGGAAGGTGGAGGGGAGTGTTTAATGGATGTGTCATTAGTTCAGCTTCAGAAGACATTTGCTGTGATTTTTCATTGTCCTCATATTAAATTTGTGATCTTGTCACAGGGTGGAAATGCTAATTTGATGTTTATGCTGAAAAGGAATAACGAGGTAAGAATTGATTCCATTGCTCAGCTGTTCCCTTCATTTAAGTGGCTAGAGAATTTGTCTCAATAGGTGATAATGTAGAAGAAAACACATTTAATTTGCTGAAGCACATCTAGACTTTTAAATACATGAAGCTGAACCCACTGTGTCATTTATTTGTTTAACCTTGGATGTTTAGACAGGGAATTCACTGATTGTCATCTGCTTGCCAGCAAGATGATATGTGCTGATTATAAGCAGCAAGGGTTAATTACCACCAGGATGCACAGGGCTGTATTTATTGAGCATCTGCAGACAGAGAGAGTTTAATTTTATGTTGCAGGTGCAGTGAATTGGGGCAATTAGACTTCTATTCTCCCTTTGATACACATTCATAACTCCCAATTAGCATTAATGACAAGATGAGAAGCAGTTCTCTTAATACTTGGCTATCACTCCACTACTGCAAATACTGAAGTGCTCATTTTTCTTCTTGAAATTAATTGTAGGATATGAGAGATTCAGAGAAATTTTTAGCTAGGCTAAATTTAGGGATAGGGCATCACTCCAAAGTAGCTTGCTCTGCACTGATGCTTGAGGTGCTTGCATTTCTGTTTTTTCAGAACGCCTCCAAGAACACACCTGCTGCACTTGTGTGCCTGCTGTAGTGCAGCTTTCCTGCCTGGTGGCAGTGGGTGCTGTATGGGCCAGCTGGGGGAGAAGGGTACAAATAGTCCACATCCATTTAAAGATTGCTTTTCTTTATTCGCCCCTTGAAATTTTTTTCCTGAAATTTTTAAGTGAACTTCTGGGCTTCATTTCAATTACTCACCTTGTTCTTGAGCTTGCTGATGCTGTGGGAAATGGTTTGCAGAGACAACCCAGGACTTCCCATGAGCTCTGTGCCAGGAGGTGCCTCTGCAGATGTTCCTTCCCCTGCTGCAGTGACAAATAGGGAAGGGAGGAGGGTGATGCCAGGCACTTCTGGGAGATGTTCAAGAGATGTATTGGTGTACTGGGGATTGATGCAGTCATTGCAAGGGAAGAGTGAGGAAAAGCAGGGTGCAGAGGGACGGCTCTGCAGCTTGTCAGACCCACAGGTGGGACACAGAGCAGGAGAGGGTGCTGTCCACATACCCAGCGCCCAGTGAGATCTAACAGCAACGCTTCTGTTTTCTTGCAGCAGGTCCTCCAAACCATTGCCAGCCTCCATAAGCTGCTCAATGCTTTGCAGGTAGGCTTAGCTCTTCATCCTGCTCCCACACGCTGCTTGCCTCAGCTGCCAGTCCTGCTCTGCCCCTTCTAGTGTCACCACCCTGCATGCTGGACACCCCAGGGCTGGCTTGCAGGCTGTGACAATGAGCTGCTGCCTGGGAGAACCAGTGCTGGCCTGAATTTGGGGGAGATGCTTTGCCAGCACGCTCTGGTAACCGGGCAGCAGTGCCGAGCTGCAAGTCTGATGGGAGAAGAAGAAGGGGTTCAGTGCAGCACCCTGAGGTTTTTCAGGGATGGGCGTGTCTCCACAGAGAGGATGCTGCAGGGATCTCTGTCTCCTCTCTCCCAGGGCGTGGTGCTGCAGCAGGACACCTACATCGAGGACCAGAAGCAGGCTCTGAGCGAGAGGGCTCTGAGCCGCAGCTTCTTCCGGCCCACCTCGCTGCTGGAGCAGGAGAAGCAGCGCAACCTGGAGAAGCAGCGCCAGGAGCTGGCCAACCTGAAGAAGCAGCAGACGCAGCACCAGGAGGAGAGGCGGAGGAGGGAGAAGGAGTGGGAAGTGCGGGAGAAGGAGCTGGCGGAGCACGAGGCCGAGCTGGCCCAGCGCGAGGAGCAGGTGCAGAGGCAGAAGCAGGAGCTGGAGCGCGAGCGGGAGGAGCTGACTGTGAAGAAGTTGGCCTACCAGCTCGACCTGGAGAGGCTCCGCACGGCGCAGAAGCAGCTGGAGAAGGAGAAGGTGCAGCTGAAGCAGGACCTGGAGCGATTCGCTCAAATGCGGCAGGAGCCTGACCACAACCAGGTGAGTGATGCCAACAGCCGGGCTCCGAGGGGAGCTGATCCCTGCAGGGAGCTCCCAGCCAGCTCCTGGGTGAGCTGCACGTCCCTCACAGGGCACACAGCTGGTGCCAGCACAGCCCCAGACGTGTGGGGACTGGTGTTTAAAACTGGCTCTCTTCCCCTGCATATGCGCAGCACTGCACTTTTTGCAGCTCTGGAGCTGCTGAGNAATTTAATTCTTAAGCCTGTTGATCATTTGTTTGTTTGTAACTCACTAATTCTGACTGTAATTTGCTTAGAGCTGTAACAGAGTTAGTTTACAAATGTTGGATTGCAGAATGGGAATGATTTTGGATGCCTGAATGGCCTAATTGTGGCACTGAGCAGTGAGCTCTGAAAAGTTAATCACCAAAGGAGGTCCTGCTCCCTCCCACCGGCTCCTGATGAAGCCAGAAGTTTTCCAAGCAGCCAGTGAAGCTATTCCAGCTCCAAGCACTTGCAGACAAGGGGCAGGGATGCTGTGGGAGAGGCTGAGAGGTAAAATGCCTGCAAGGCCTAAGAGATTTAGGAGAAGGAAGCACCTTCTCAAGACAGGTATCTGACTGACATTGCGGAGCTATTAATAGAGAGTTCAGTCGAGCTTTGTTGGGCTTGTTTTGATCTTCCCTTTGAATGTGCAAGCTCAATTACATCCTGAGACAGCCGTTAGGAAAAAAAAAAAATCAGGAAAAATGCTTTTGCTTTCATCTTTTGCTTGGGAAGGCTTCCTTTGACACATGGTGCTCCCGTGCCGTGTGCTGGCGTTCCCTTCCCAGAGAGGCAGGCTCCTTGGCCTCCTGCCACCATCTGTGTGTGCAAACGATGCAGGGTGAGTCTTGCTATTGAGATCTTAGGGAATATTTGCCCTTGGCTTGTTGATACATAGCAGAGTACATGTAGGAGCAAAAGATAGTGGAGTGTTACGCTTTGTATGCCTCGTTTTTTCATCTTGAACAGAGAGGGCTTTTCTGTCTTTACTTTGCCTGGATGGGGACCATGTTTTACCTGGTGAATGGGCTGGATGTTCACAAGAACAACCTCTGTGAGTGGTCTGGGACACACCTTTTCTATCCATGTTCTCTGCTGGCCTCTTTCATGAAACACCTTTCCTTTCTAGGTTTCAAATCTACATGAGAAACTTGCAAGAGTCTCCTCCCACTCCAGCATTGATGAATCCTCCATGCAGAAGAACCCCTCCCTTCCCAAACAAGGGCACTTTGACGCAGAACTGTCTGTCTCCCCCAAAAGGAACAGTCTTTCAAGGACACACAAAGAGAAAAGCACTTTCCATTTGCTTAGCACAACAAACCAGACTAACAAGGCAGCTGAGGAACAGACCCAGATGCCTACTCGCCTCTTCAGTTTAGCCAAACCAAAGGAGAAGAAGGAAAAGAAGAAAAAGGGCAGGGGGCATCGCTCCCAGCAGTCTGGTGAGTGTCAGGGGAGCTCACTGGTGTTTTTCCAGGGTTGGTAAGATGGCTGTTTTCCTTCAGCCAGCAAACTTGTGGAAGCCACAAAATCTGGCTTTAAATGAGGATGGTGACACAGGGATGGGGAAGAGCAGCTGTGCTGAGGGGACTTGCCAGCTTGAAGTGATCTTCCCTGGGCTTCTCTGCCTGTTCTGCAGCCCCTGGGGTTGTCAGAGGGACACACATTCTTCTCATTGTTTCTTCCCTTCCCATCCCATCCTGAGCAGCCTCCATGGGCTGGATTCTCTGCTTCAAGGAAGAAAATGTTCTGCTTCAGTGTCAGTGCTCTCAGAAGGAGCTGCTGCTGGGATGCTCCTGGCTGTTGCATCTCCTGAGGCACTGATGTCTGCTTTAGCTCTGTGGCAGTTTGCAAGTGATACCCACAGCCTTCTGGTGGCCTCTCCCTTCCCCTCAAGCTGGTCTGTTTTGTCTCTTGATCTGAAACAAAAACACGCAGCATTTTTTTGTCTGGTAGTTTTGCATCCCCTTAGGACTCAGAACTGCACCTCAAACCTCTGACCCACATGAAATCTGATCACATGCCCTCAGATGACCACTTTCATTCATGCTAGCTTAGCTCACTGATGTTTTCCAGCTTGTGCACAGGAAATCTCACCCATTACGAGGTGTAATTTCATGGTAGCTCGTCAGGGAACTGAGCATCTTTTAAGGGCCCCGGTGGATTTGGCAGGCAGAGGGGTTTCTGTGCACAGGGAGCCCCGCTCTGCCTGCTGTGTCCCTGTGTTCCCATAGTGATTCCCACACGATGTTTTTTTGGTGCTACAGATTCTCACTCGTCAGAAGCACCTCCAGAGGGTGAGGAGATCTTCTGCTGAGCATGGACTCTTCCAGTGGTGGCATTGGCTCTGTGGACATCTCCCTGCCTGTGACACAGCACGCACTGGCGCCTGCGCTGGACAAGCATCTGGAGGTTTTAAATAAAACATGTTCTGAAGTCTGCTCAGTGGTGGATAAGGGCCTCTCTCCTGTGGTTTTAGGTGAATTCTCCCTGCAGAGGTTGTGCCTGCACAGCACACAAGATCATCTCCCTGTGTAAACCTGGGGTCAAACAGATTGGGATGGATGTTGTCTGTCTCTTCTTACTGCTAAAGGATGAGAGAACATAGCCTTAAGGGGTTTGTGCCTTCAAATTCCCCTTTTCTGGGGAAAAGAACCAAAACCAAGCATTTAGCAAAAGATTAGGACTCTAAATGGTGCGTACACACTGGCATACATAGATATACTGTATATATACATATATGTATCTATGTATCCACTGGGATGTGCTTACAGTCCCTACAGCCAAGGTCCACCCGTGGGGATAGATGATACCTGACGACTTTCAGGGAGTGTGTAGATATTAAATATCTTGCCCTTACTGCTCTGACTGTAACACAGTGTCCTGCACGCCCCTTCTGTGCTCATGGGAAGGGGCTGTTTGGTTTCAGAAGGGTACCTTACACCAGGAAGCAGTAACAGCATTCAGAAGCAGCAACTCAGAGGTTAAAAATTAAAATTTAAAATCATTCTGAACGATTTCTGTGGGGCAGAGGAATCAAATGTCAAACTGTTTCCAGAGTCAAGCAGAACATTACTGGGTATATTTAAAATGGTGCAGAAGGAAGAATTTTAGTAGTCTGGTAAGGCAGTCCCAGGGAGCCAGACGAGACTGTTCAAATGGAAACAACAGTAAGCAACATTTTCTTTACACAATCCCTTTGAGCTCCAGCCTACTCCCTCCCATCCCTGAAGTAAAGATAATGTTTTTGCTGGAATAGAGCTCTCCAGTTGCATCTGACATCCCCATACAAGCCTAATGAGTGGGAGGGTGGCTAAAAGTCTGCTTTTAGGGATCTTTGCTCTGTTCTTTGTGTTTTTCTTAGCCTGGTTTTTGTGCTGTTGGGCTTCAGTTCCTCTGGATTTTCTCTCTTGCCCTGCTGGTTTCTGAGGCAGAGTGAGAGCAGCAGCATCCCAGCAGGTCAGTGAGACATGGCTCCTGTCCCTATGGCTGTGCAATACCAGGCACTTAGGAACCTTTTTAGGGGAGAAAAAGGTTCTGATGAACAAACCCCCTGTGGGACAAGTTCAGAGTCCAGCGTGCCGACTCCCCATGGCCTCTGGGGTGGAGTGTCTGTGCAGAACGGGAAGGTCCAAGGGCAGCCCTTGCTGTGCCAGCTATGGGGTGTCTGTAGAGTTGTGGAATACAGGGATGTGTTCAGTGGGGGAGGAGAAATGCAACGAGACACACTTTTCTCAAAAATCACCTTTCTTCCAAACCCTGTCAGGAGTATTACTCGAGTGGATTTGTAAATGGTTACCAGCTTCAAAATAGGTCAAGATTTTGCTCAAGAGTTTGAAGCTATCAAGTGCATTTCCTTTCCTACCAGTATTTTTTCTTTGAAATAAATAATTTCTCTTCTTGTACTATTGTTTGATTTCAGTTTGCTCTCAGGCTTGTCACAATCTGGTGACCCGCAGCAGTTTTCAGAGTTAGTGCTGATGAGTATCAGCAGCAGTGATGGTGAGGTGGATGCTTGGGCTGGGCTGTCTTGGTGCAGGAACCCTGCTTGCTTTGGAAGCTCTCTACGCTATTAAAACTCAAAAGAGAAAAAAAAGAAAGGAAAAAGGGTTGAGATTTATTTTATTTTGGGTTTTTTTTAATATTATTTGGTGCTTGTTCTTAATTGCAAGCAGGGCTTGCAAAAATATTTATCTTTCATTTTATCTGAAAGAGTTTTTTAAAAAAGTTTACTTGGTTTTATTTTTTTATTTCTTTTTACTTTTGCTTTTGTTTGGGGAATAGTTTGAGGGGTTTTTTTCTCTTTCCCCCCTTTTTTTTTTGGTTTGTTTATTTGTTTTGCTTTCTTACCAAAAGATTGGTAAACCAAATGTTCTCATCTCCCTGTTTCCTACAAACCATGGGGGTGGGCAATGCTGCTTTGCAGCTCATTCCATGCCCAAAGTCACACGATTTCAACTGAGAGCTTTCTTCAAGGCAGAGCATCTTCAGGCCAAAAAAAGTCTGGAAAAAGACAGTAACTTCAGACAAGGCTCCTCCTGTCCATTAGTTTCCTTGTTCCAACATTTTGGTTAGGTTTTCTCATTCCTTTTGGAGGTAAAGGAAAAAGCAAAGCATGGAGTGCCTTGCAGTGATGTGAGGTTCTTGTTGCTCTCCTGGACCCGAGGGGAGCTGAAGGAGGCACATGCTGGTGGTGTGGTGTTACCTTTTTCATAAGAAAACCACCAGCTTCAGAAAGTAACTTCTGTCCTGCTGTTTGTACATCTGCAAACACGAATGTGCCAAGCTGAAATTTTTGGAAACCAAAGCAATGCATGGCTCATTTACAGTTGTGTGAACAGATCAGGGCACTCATATGTCTGAGTTCCCCTCAGTCTGGAACAGCCTCTGCCACTGTGAACTTTTCAATTTATCCCACTGTCTTTTCCCCAGTCCCAGCACATGCTATATTCACACCACAGCAACATCCCCTGGCTCGGAGAAGGGCACCAAAAGGCAGATGTGTGACCCAGGATTGAGTCTGCCTGGCTTCACCATCTCTGCTGACCTGTGCAAATCAAAAAGAGCATTCAGCGCCTGAAGTGCAAATACTGTTGGCTAAGTGATCTCCCAAGGTCCCTGTGGTTCCCTGACAGAAACCACAGGTGTGAGTCAGAAATACACTGACCAGAAATCTGTGTATCAAAGCTGTTTGTGTCTTAAATTCTGGAGGACAGACCTTTGTCCCTGGAGGATGTCTGTTACTGTATGATTCACTTTTTTGGAATGAAGCCTTTCCTCCCACACTGCTTCCTTCTTTTACCTTTAGGAAGGTAAGGGCTTGTTTTTATCTCTTTAGCCTTTTATTTTTCCCATCTCAGATTTTTTTTGGAAAGGCTTGGCATAGGTTCCTGGAGTCAGATCCCTGCTCTGATCCCTGAAGGTTGTCTAGCCTTGTCTGCTGGAGTATGATCCCAGCTTGACAGCACCAAGACCTTTCCTCTTCCTGGCCTTAAAATTGCATTTGCCCCAGTTCATGCCTGGCATCCATCCTGCACTTGTTGAAAGCATGTTATTTCTTCAGCCCAGCCTGTTGCTAGTTCCCAGAGCCAGTCCCTTGATCCCATTTGGAGCACCCAAAAACCACCCTGTTTTGCATTGGGTTCCTGGGATTCAGAGTAGGTTCAAAAATATCTATTTGAAGCCCATATCGTTGGAGGAGAGGAGGATCCTGTGAAGGCTCTTGGAGCTGTTTGTGCTGGTGTTTCATGGAGGGCAGAAATCAGATTTGATTTTCTTGGGCTTTTCTTGGCCTGCTCTTTGCCACTGCCCAGCAGGAGGGGTTTCAGTGTCCAGGAAAAGTGAGAGTGGGGGCTCAGACAGGTACAGAAGTGGCCAGTATTAGCTGGGGGTGCCAGAATACCCAGCAGCAGAGAGCAGCTGTAGCAGAGGGTGGGAGAGTCGATGGGGTTGTGTGGGCTTGGCCTTAGATTCTCTTAAATGAAGTGATCATCTCGACACTTAACTTGATGTCAGTTTGATGCCATAAAGCACTTTAAATGGAACTGGTCTTTCCCCTTTTAATTATGGTTATTTGGAGACAATCAGTTTTGCCATTGCTTCCCCTTCTGTATCCCCAGCAAAATCAGAGCTTCAAGTAGGCGTGTTCCTGGTTTGGTTTGGCTTTTCCCTGAGAAGGGAGGAAGGGCCAAGATTTTTTGTATTATTTTTAGACCAAAATGGGTGTGAATCTGACTACAGTCCCACTGCAGATAGTTTAAGTGGCAGGACAAGAGAACTGGCTTCTGTTGGCTCAGGTACATCCCCCAGGAGAGCCCATGTCAGCTCCACCATCACCTTCCTCACAGCAGGTAGGGAAGCAGCCCCACCAGTAGTTTTCCCTCCATCTCCTTTTCCTTGGAGAAACTCTGAGTGAAGGAGATGTGAGGGGATGCATCCAAATAAGTGAGGCCCTTTCCATGCACCAAGGTATTTTCCTGTCCAGGCTGCTGGGACATCTCCAGGTGCCCTCCCTGGAACAGGAGCTGCCATCCCCGCTGAGGGTGGCCTCCTCCCTCTGGAGGTGTGACAGTGCTGGGCAGTGCAGTAATGCCATCAGCTTGTGTGGGTTTGCATCCAGAGAGTCCCATCACCTTTGCACCTTCCTTGAGTCACTAGGATATCTCACAGCTGTTGCTGAAACACCCAATTCCAGTCCTTGCACGTGCCACCTAGTCAGAAGAGGTTCTTCAGGTGCCAAATCCCAAGGAAGCTGTCTAGGATACCTATGGCATGGAGCAAGGGAGGACTGGGCAGGGGACACAGGAGAGTATCTGCTAAAATCCCACAAAACATTCCTTGTTAACCAGAACTCTGGAAATTATTTTGCCTGCTGGCCAGGTTTGGGAATTTATCATGATTTAGGGCACCCTTTTAAATAAAAAACCTCCCCTGCTGCTCACAACTCTTGCTTCATTTGTCAGAAGAGGCAGCAATCCACAATTCTTCATTGGTGATACAGCTAATTTTTAAATATAGGCGAGCTGAACTGGCCAAATCTCCTACACCTTGTGCTCTTCAGTCATGAGAAGTGTAACGCCAGCTCCCTTCCCACCTGCGTTTCCAGGGCTCTCTGTCCTTTCCTTCCACGTGAATTTCACTGACACTGATGCTTTGCCCAGATATAATTCAGCTTCCATTGCTTGGGGGGAGGGGGGAACAGGATAACATTCACTGCTTTGCATACAGCTATGAGCTTTGTATGTATTTAAGCTGTCTATAGGTATCCATCCTTTCCATGCTCTAAAGTAATCCTACTATTTTCTTTATCAATATTAAACACTGACTCAGAAAAAAAAAGAAATAAAATTCTATGTCCGGTTCAGTTCGCCTATGGTTAAAGTTTAGCCTGGTGTTTATTTTGTACTAATACGGAATGCACTTGAGTGCAATTCTCAGAACATTGAGGTGTATTATAATAACCTGATATACCTCTGCTTTTGGTTTGTTTCTTATTAAAAAAAAAAAAAAAGGAAAAAAAAAAAAAAGCTTTGCATTTTCATGTTGATCCCATAAAGAATAAAAGTTGGGGAAAAAAGATTTTTAAAGAGGGTAAAACCTAATTGCTGTATGTTAATTTGTAATTATGTAAAAAGTGAGCAGGTTATTGACTGTAAAATTCTTCAGTTTTTCTGTAACTTGGCAGAGAACATTAGGTTTTGTAACAGGCGTTTATTTATCTTCCTTTTTAGTTATCAGTATCAACCTCTTGTAAAGTTGTTCTTCTTCTTAAATAAATTTGATTTTAAGTCTGAGTTTTCTGCCTGATTTATTCCCACACCTTTGGTATTTTTGCTGATGACTTTTTTGCACCAAGGCTGAATGAGGAGCTCTAACCTCAACATGTAATCAAATGTTTGCATTGCCTTTTATCATCTCCATGCCAGTTTGAACCCACTGGACTCTAACTTATTTTCCTCCTCTTACAAAATTTGCATTTTATGAAGGACAGATGGCCGTGTGATATTCCTTTGGTTTTTCTCCCCCCCACACAGGGCTTTTCATCCTTGTACAAGAAGGGGAAGTGTCACAGCTGTTCTCTCTGCCTCCTCAGCCCTGTGATGAGAATAATGGGAGTCTGGGGGCTGCATGTGCTGCCTGGTGGCAGAGTTTCTGCAAGCCCCTAACACAGCTCGGTGTCTTTGGCAAATCCTAGGCACAGAGGTTTTTGGTTCTTTTGGCTTAGAGAACCAGAGATGATGCATCTCATCACAGGACAGGGTCCACGATGCACTGTGGCTGAGGTGTTCCCACGTCTCTTGCAAGAAGAGACTCATCAGAAATGCTGTACCCAGCGTCCAGGTCTCCCCTGGGGAGGCGATGTAAGGAAGAAAAGTCTTCCTGGTGAGGGTGGGGAGGCACTAGAACAGGTTGCCCAGAGAAGCTGTGGATGCCCCGTCCCTGGAAGCGTTCAAGGCCAGGTCAGACATGGCTTGGAGCAACCTGGTCTAGTGGAAAATTCCTTGCCTGTGGCAGAGGTGGTCGAAAAAGGATCTTTAAGGTCCCTTCCAACCCAAACTATTCTGTGATTCCATGATAAGGTACATGGTGTTCCCAATGCCTGCAGGCATCAGTCCAGGCAGGAGAGGGTGCCAGAAGTACAGAGCCATAGCGATGAAAAGTCAGAGGACCACAATGGCTGGGGTTTCCCCACAACCACTTTCTGCTGGATCATAGAAGTGATCACTGGTGGCCCTGTACTGCCAGTCCTGCACAGGACTCCAGCATCCTCTCCTCAGGCAGGAGGAGCAGGAGACCTGCACCCTTCACCCCCTGTGTATTGATTTTTGAGGCAGAAAAATTGCTTCATCTCCATTTGTTACTTCACTTGACTTCAGGGTATGTTTGGGAAGGAGAAAGGATTGCTTGAGGAGCATCAGACGTGTATACATAGAATCAGAATATCCTCAGTTGGAAGGG
>VYZR01006562.1:9035-24299 GCA_013400675.1 Oxylabes madagascariensis
CCCATCTCTCCTCTGCATGTGGAGCAGCAGTGTGCAGGAGGGTGGGAACTCAGAGGTTCAGTAACTCATAAGGCTTATGGCAGCAGCCAAGGCCAATCTCATTAGTGAGAACCAGGTCAGGTTGCCTTGATTTGAAGGGAAGGAAAAGGGGAAGTGAAGTAATTAAACAGGGAAGAGATAGACATCATGAGAAGAAAGATCATGCTGCTCCCATCTGTCTGGCCTGACATAGCTGATCCCAGTGAACTGAGCTGCAGTTTTCCTAGGAAGAAGAGTTGCTGATGCAGGGAAGCTTCTCTCGACAGTAGGCAGTGCTTGCTCTTGCTGAGTGTCCTGGTATTTGCCATGGTCATCAGAAATGCTTGATAGTAGAAGAAAAGAGAAAACTCATTTCCACTGATTTGAAATATGCTGTAGTATATCCATAACCATACACAGTCAGGAAGGTAATATGTGGGATGGGAACATCCTAGTGTTTAGGCAGATGTAACTCTATCTCATCCCTTGGGCAGTCTAATGGCATTTTTCTCCAACTTCTTGTGAATCTGGGTCTGTCCTTAGCAGTTAAGGCTGGTTAAGAAGAGCTTCAGAAGGAGATGAGAGGAAGAAGGTGAAGAGGTCTGCCAGGTGGTAGCTTGCACCTCTCATCAAACTGAAGGGTGTTGTAAATATCTCTGGAAGAGGAATGGTGGTGAACAGATGATTTGATACACTGAACTTTGGGATAAGACTGTTAATGAGCAGTTTAGGTAGTTGTAATACCTCCTGTCTTAATATAGAAGCAGCAGTTGAGGGAGTTTGGGGAGAGGTAGATCAACACCTTGTGGAAAAGGCAAGTTTTTGTCAGCTGTGTATCAGAAAACCTGTCTGCATTCATGAGCAGAGTGGCTCACACCTTCCCTGAGCAGTGGAGATGAACTGCAGTGACAGAGATTTTGGACCAGGGTCTCACCTGCAGTATGAAGTTAGAAGCACATAACCTGTGAGTCCTTAAGGCAATGTTGTCCTTCAGCTTGCACTTACCTTGCACATCTGTCTTGTCTGGGGCAGGCAGTTAGCTGTTCAGCCTATGTCTTAGCAGGATAACCATACCTAGTTCTGTTTCCTTTTGCTCATTAGGTTTGTAGGCTTTCCCCCTGTCCGGAAAAGGACTTGTTGGTGCTTTGGCTGTTGCAGCAGCAAAGCTGCTGTCCTTATCTGTTAACTATTGGCAGTCAGCTTTTATGAGTGACTGTAGCTTTATATATGTATCTGAAACACCAAAGAAAAGGCTACAAGAATTGATAATCTAACTCTCCTGCCTCTTTTTTTCTTGCCAGTTGAAAGATGAGTTGTCCAACATAGTTGTAGATCTGATTGAAAATTATGACCCTTCGGATGAAGACAAGAGGAACTTGCAAGATGCATGGGACTATGTGCAGACACAGGTGAGTCGTGGGGAGCAACAAGAGGTAGATGATGCTATTTGTCAGTGCAGGAAATGACCTTTAAAGCTAGGCTGAGGACAGAGGAACAACTATTGCACATTGATCTGGCTGATCTACAAAGTGGCCTGTGAGGTTTGGTGCCTGCAGACTAGAAAATGGTCTTGCTTGCTGCTTCTGTCAGACCCTGAACCATTCGTGCATGCTGGGTGTTAGAACTAGCTAGTGTTGGCTGCATGGCCGAATGTATCCAGCCTATCAAATGGCACTCCAACACATCTCTTTGTCTGCTGGGCCTCCTGAATACTAACATGTGTGAAAAACATTGTGCACATGATTTTTGTAGCAAAGCATCCTTAGTTTATTGCTAGGCAAGACAACGGCACCACCTGCCTTATTACTTGGTGCATTTTGCTTGCTGCAAGTTTTGGTGCCCTTGGGAGCCATCCAACTGCCCTTGGTTTCTGTTTTAGCATCAGGGTGAGCAGCTAGAGAGTATTCAAGCACACTGGAGTCATGACAGCTGTTTACTGCCAAACCACAAGCTTGAGAGCTGGCTGGCTGTTGTAGTTAAATACATGCCCAGCATGGGACTGATGTGTAGTAAGTACAAGTAACAGCGTTTGTCTTCTGTCTGTTCTTTGGTCTGCAAAACACTGACCTGCAGTATTTCTCCTCCTTGGAGAGTGATTTATGAATGTTTTGTCACTGTAGTTGCAACTCCTTGGTAGTGAACTCAAGAGAAGCCTGATTCTACTGTGGAGAGGGGCTACTGCTTGAACCCTTATTTATGTAGGAACAGAAGAAAAAGGTTTTGCAGAGATAGAGAAGTCGAGTGTTAGGAGTCTACTTCGTCTCACAGTGGAATTAGCATTTGAGGGTGGGGTTCTGTAAACGAGTCTCGGAAGTTAAAGTCCAAAGCTCTTGTGAGGGAGATGTAGTTCCTTCTGGAGGCTGTGTCTTCACAACACTCTTTTGGAAACCAGATGCTTGTCCTGATGTGGATATTCAACTGTTAGTATCTCATGTCTGTTATAGCAGAAACATTAGTTTTCCTTTCCGAGCAGAGAAGGATTTTCCCTAAACTACTACCTCAACATAGACAGCCTTTCATCTCTGTACCACTGGGCAAGCACTGGGATCCATGCTTAGGATCTTACTCCTTGCTAGACTTCCCGATGTGCTTTTCCCTTTAGCAAATTTTTTAGCAAATTTATCACGTGGCTCTACAGGAATGTGTGTGTTTCTTTGGATGGAAAACTTTCCCTGTCCCGTGTTCCAGCTGGTCCATACCGCACCCAGGCGGGCGCTGGCGCACAGTGATGTGCTGGGCTTGGCGGCATGGGGACGCCACCGTGCGGTGGCTGCTGCTGGCCCCGGGGCCACAGCTGAGACCCGGGGCCCTTTAACTCTTGCTTTGCCGGCAGAGTGGCTCTTTGGGAGGAAATAATGTCCCTGTCTTCCGGACAGCTCTATACATGAGTAACCAGGGTGGTTAGTGCAGCTGATTCATGCAAATTGTATGGCCTGACTGTTGTTGTACAGAGAGCTCCTGAGTACTTCTATCTGCACATTTTCATGTGCAGTTATCTTGCCAGTGCAAAGTGTAAGACTGTAATGATCTCTCTCCCATTAATAGATTGCCTGCTGTGGCTGGACTGGAGCAAAGGAATGGGAAAATAATGAGATTCTTAAGAACAAAAGCAATGCTGAGTATCCGTGCTCCTGCTCCAATAGATCTAAGGATTTAGAGGAAGGAGAAGGTTTCTGTAATCTGGAAGACTCTGTCAATGGCACTGCAACATATGCTGACTGGCCTGTTCACGAGCAGGTGAGTGGTTATGTCTGGGCCCTGTGAAGCTTCCACTGAAGCTGCCTTGTCTTTGTTCCCCCTAAAATTTAGAGTACTTCTTTTATGTCCTTATTGCTTGAAGAACCTGTGGAATTTGGGTCAAGGGGGGACAGGATGACAGAGATCCTGCCCTTTACTGCAAAAGCTTCCATGAAACATGGTATAGCATGTAACTGGGATAATTCCTGCATGAAAAGATATGTTATCGGTTTTCGGTTTTGCGATATTTAGATTCATGCTTCTTTTCTTTGTGGCCATGTTTTCTCTTTAGGGATGCATGGATGGTGTAGAGCAGTGGCTGAAAGACAACCTTGGTATCATTCTTGGGGTTTGCACTGGTGTTGCTGTTATAGAGGTAAGTCATTTCCTGACATGAACCTATACTGTCTTATCATGGAGACTCTTTTAAAGGCAAAGCTGTTTTCTCAAGTAATAGACACCTGGTTTAATGTCAGTGCAGTTCTAGCTCTTGGTTGTGTATGCCTGGACCTTTGAATGATAGCTTTTGTTGATTGGATTAAAAATCAAACATAGCCTTGTCTACTTGTGGTTCTGCCTGCTGTATCTGTCTTTTGGCAATTCTGTAACCAGAATACTGAGGCAGGCAAAATCCCACTTTCGTGAAATCCCACTTGCTGTCTTAAAAAGCCCTTAACATAGTTTCCAGATGAAGTCACACAGTCACATCTTTATGAAGCCCAGTTTGTCATTTCAATTATTGCATGTGCCTTATGTTGCAGGCTAACTCTGTTCACCTGGGTGGTGTCACTAAAAGATGTTTGCTGTATTCTGCTCCCCCATATCTCCCATTCTTCCCACCTTATCTGTCTGGTTGCTGATTTTTTTCCCATTCTTCATCCTTATTCCAGCTGCTGGGGATGATACTGTCCATTTCGCTTTGCAAGAACATACACAGTGAAGACTACACCAAAGTGCCCAAGTCTTGAATTGGCTGACTCCAGAGCTACAGCACCACAGAGAAAGGAGCAAACAGAACATTCCTGCCTCATACCCAGACTGTCCAACCATTGACCATTATTCCTGTGACATCCCATTTCTGATACCACTCTGCTAAGAACTGTTAGAGCTGCAACACAGCCTGATCTTCTGGCAATAGGGCCCTTGGGCCACCTGCATCCTGCCTCTGGATTATTTCTACTTCAAGAAGCAGAGCTTAAACTGTCTCGTGTCACGTGAGACACCGATTACCCTGAGGGGACAGTGCTTTTACTGCCTGCTCCATGTTAAACAATACTATTCATATCTTCATTCTACAACCCACTGGGCCTAACATACAATAACTTTTCTCCCCCTTGCTCTTCTCCTGCACATCTTTTCACCTCCCCCCTGAAGTCCCATGAGCCAGGAATTCTGTTGAGATTCCAGTGCTTTGGTAGCTTCACTTGCGTCACTGACTTGTGGTGGTAACTAGTCATGCTTTATAGGCGTTCTTGTCCCTTGCAGTTAACCTGATCCAGCTCCTACTATGCATCTTCCAGCCTAGGTTCTCATCTGAAATACAGAGTGCTACTGTCACACTCGCTTCTCCTGTTTCTGGAGTCAGCTATGCCTTGCCTTCAGTGGAGCTCTTCCCTTTGAGCGTGATGAGAAGCCACGGGGAGGGAGCCAAGCCTACCTATTTATTCCTTGTGTGACTGGGCAGATTGTGGTGTTGGTGCTCAGCTACTTCTGGAATGGATCCCTTGAGCTTTGGATTTGACACTTACATGTTTCTCCCATTTGCCTCTTTATCTTTTCCTCTCCCCCTAGCTCTGCTTTGCTGGCTCCTGTCAGCTTGGAGGTTACTTCAGAGACTGCTGCATACTGTGGGCTCAGCCCCAGGCTGGTTCTGCTGTTTGCATTCTCGGGTTGCCAACTTTATAGATGTTGCAATTGATTTGATTCTTCCCCTGCTCCTTTATGAACATAAAAATTGTTAGCTGTGGATTTAGATATGAGTATGGAGGGATCTGACTGGATTGCTGATGCTGTATATTGGGAATATCACTGCTATCAGTGCCCAGTATAGGTTCTGTAGCTGGGATACAAAGATATGCTGCTTTTATTTCAATTTTCCATTCTTCTGACTCCACTGTGGTCTGGAGCCATGGCTGCATCCTGAGTTCTGCCTCAAGTGCCAGCACTGCAGCAGATAAGTAGCAGGTTCTGCAGTTGTGCAGGCTGCAGGTTTCTGTGCTAATGGCTGGGCTCTTTGCTCTGTTGAGCCAGTGGCCAGCAGCAAGGAGTGGTATAGACCAGAAGAAGGTTGGAAATGCATGTGAAACACTGCTCCAACTGCTTACATAAGAGAGCTGGGTGCAAATCCTCACTTTTAGAGGGGTCTTGGGCAGCAGATTTCCTGTTGTTACATGTGGTACAATTTCCATGACATCGGGAAGCTGTATGGGAGATAAGTGGATGGTCCTTGCCAGGGACCTCTTGCAAGGTACTTGGTGAGAGAGCCTTTGCCTTACAGAGGTGGTTCCAGGACTGTCTCCTCTCAGGGTGGGACAGGTAGTAATAACCCTAGTAGCAGTTCCAAGGGATGGTTTCGCTACCTACTTGGTTTTCCTTCTGGGAAGAAAGGCTGGTGCAGGGGATCAGGGCACCAGCAGTGAGTCCCTGCTCTGGTCTCATCTTTGGACAGAGCAATGACTGGGGACAGTGACTGGGCAACTGGTTTTTATGGAGGTCTGATAAGGCTTTGCAATTTTGAGATATCTGCCCCTTCCTGCACAGATCCTTCAAGCTGACCTTTGCTATAGCAGAAGGCACTCTTAGCAGTAAAGCTTGCTAGCTTTTGTAACACAAAGTCTATTCTCTAATGTGTTTTTATTTGTAAGATTCTTGTTCAGTTACAGATGCCAATGCTGAGCAGCAAGTAAAAAGGAGCCCATTCTGGATTTCCTTTTTTGTTTTTGTCTGTTTTTAGCAACATCTTCCTACTGGAAGAACTGCGTGTACAGATATAAAAGTCTAGAGGGTGAATATTTCTGTAATAAAGACTTTGCTAAAAAATACCTATCTATGCCTATGACTTGTGCATTGAAGTGTTTTCCCCTTGTTTCCTCTCCACCCCTTTCTGCTTTACGTGCAGATCGCTGACATCTTGTTTGTTCCAAGTATCAAAAGGTCTGAGGCGCATGTGTGAGATCAGTGTGGACTGTAAAGATCCTGCCCAGCACAGGGAGGTGACAATTTTCCTGGGCTGTATTCTAAAGTAAACTTTGTCTTGTTTTATGAAGTATGTTTGTCTTAGGGTGAGCTGACTGAGTGGTAGTTCCTTGAATTACCTGCTATCTCCTAAGCTGAGTATTTGAAGATGTTGCTTCAAATCTGCACAGTCTGCACAGTTTGAAGTCATAAGCCTTGGGGACTAATTCTGATAAAATACAAGCTTGCTGCTATGCCCACAGTGCATACAGCTCTTGCAAGCTTAACGATACCATTTTTTCCTACTCATCTGCAGTAGGATTCCTTGGCCCCTGCCCTGCCACTGTGAGAAGAAAGAAAGCTAGATGGCCATTTTTTGTAGTTTATGTCACCACATGCTGGCCTTGACTGAAAAGCTCCTCGGAAGCAGATAGACCAAATATATATAAATCTTCTTGCTTTTCTCAGCTAAGCAGCTGAGAAGTGGATATGAGCTAGATCTCAAAATTCCTCAAAATTCCTTCAGATCCTGCACCATATTGGTGCATCTGGACATTTGAAATGGCTTAGAAGAACCTAAGGTAGTGTGCTAATGAATTTTAAAGCTGTTGCTTTAGGAAGTAATAAGCATGACCTAAGTCCTAATGCATGTTTGAAGAAACAGAATGAAGTGTGCAGAGAAGGTGCTGGGGTGCTACCAGCAAACACTGGTGGCAACTGGTCTAAGTCAAGGTTTCAGGACCCCATACCAGATGAATGCAGAGCAAGAGGGGCTTAAATGGATCCTGGAGCCACAGTAGGGTGCAATGGTCTGTCTTACCTGTGAGTACGACATGTTCCTTTAGGCTGTCCCGGGCTGTTCCTGAGGAGAGCTTGGTTCTTGGTCGTGTGGAGTCTCCCCTTTCTGGTTGGTTTCCCAGAGCACCCTGCTTTAATCAGGTGGTAATGTTTTCCCAGGGCCCCACGATTTAGAGGGCTGCGCTTCCTGGCAAAACTGCCAACCCTAGATGGCGCCTAGGTGGGGAAGGGTGCTGCTGGTTTCCATTCAGCCTGTTGTGGAGCTGGAAGAAGAAAGCAGGGGAGTTGAGGACCATTGCTTGTCCCCAGCTTGGGTCCCCAACTGCTCGAGCTCTGTGGAAACCACAAGCCTTTGGCCACTGGAGGGAGGTGTTCCACCAAGAAAACCCAGCCCGGGCTGGTCCCAGGGGAATGAGAAGAAGACACTGATCGCTTCCTTCTGCTCCCGGTTACTCCTGGCAGCAGGGTATCTAAATTAACTTGTAATTACAAATGTATTCTCCTCGTAAATGATTTGTGCTACATGCTTGGCATTTTTAGGCATAGTTTTCCCTTCCATTCCTTGGAGAAGCACACAGTTGGATATTTTGTTGCACTTCCACTGCTGTGAGAGTTGTTTCTTGTGTTTCTGCTCTACCTAGCTCTGGAAGTTCAGCATAAGGAAATTCCCATGATGCTTCTTGTCCTCATTTTTTCCTGTTTCCCTCCAGCCTCGATTCCTCTGAGTTGTCAATCTGTGGGGAAGGAGAGGGCATTGAATACTTATAAATTTGATCAAAAAAAGATTCCAGGAAGAAAGTCCTCAGACCTTCAGAGATTAGGGAATCTGCTGCTGCTCCTTGGGCGAGGCTCCGAGCTGCTCCCCAGAGGCGAAGGTTTGCTGCTGGAACTAGAAATCAGCCTAGCACTCAGACTTCTTGGGAGCTGCAGTGTTTGTCTAGCAAAG
Organism: Oxylabes madagascariensis; assembly: GCA_013400675.1. Classification (NCBI taxonomy): domain Eukaryota; kingdom Metazoa; phylum Chordata; class Aves; order Passeriformes; family Timaliidae; genus Oxylabes; species Oxylabes madagascariensis. The sequence continues at coordinate 17,209 of VYZR01006562.1, forward strand.
CCCCCAGCGCCAGCCTCTGCAGAAGCTCAGCACATGGAAGCATTTTGTGCATAGCCAATAAGCTGCTCTGTAGTTGTCCCAGGCCAATAATTAATACTGCAAGAGCAGAGTTGTGACCACCCTGTGGCCTGAAGCGAGGCCCCTAGTAATGAACTGGTGACGTTTCTTGTTCTGTGTGATCATGAAGCACGCACGAGCTGCTGTAATTCTTTCCATGAGGTGTTTTTTTCTTCTGGAGAGGGAAGAGGAATTGCATTAGTTAGAGTGGCTGTGGGTAAGTCTATAGGTCGCAATGCATCTTGTTTTCTGTATGGCACATACTCAAATTTAACATGTGGCAGCTGTTCTTTTCCCTATAACTCTCCCATGTGTGGTGGTGTGGCTGGTCCTTGCCAGCTTTGTTCAGGATTTAGGCTGAATGTGGTAGACTTCAGAAAAGCCTGTTTTCCGGCTGCCAAAGGACAGACTGCAAGTGGTGGTGTCAGACTCTGTGACTTTGAGGAAAGTGAGGAACAGGCAGCCACAGGGGCTCACTGCTGAAAAGCCAAAGGATCCCACAAATGCTACCAGTCAATGCCATACGTGGAGAACATACCCTCAATTATTCATGGGCTGACTCTATCCCATTAGCCTCTGAGACTCTGCTCTAGCCTTAGCCTTTTATTACATATAAATCTCAGCAGCCAGGATTTCTGAATGACATCTTAAACCAGGTTGATACTAAAAGCTTGTCAGTGTAAAAATCTACTAGCATGGAAGGCTTCAAACACTTGTAAACTGGCAAAAAATACGCAATTTGTGAACCAAAGCTATTAGTAAAACGTTGCTAGTAAAGCTACTAAGTGTGCTTTAGCCATCATAAACAATTTCTAGCAGGTGTGTGGTGGCGGAGTTCATGCAATTTTTTTGCCTTGTGGCAGGAATCTTCTCTGCCAAACTTGGGGAATTACCTTCTCCTAAGTAAATTCTGTAACCCTGGTCATGAATTCTTTCTTCTCACAGGTATAAATTGTCTGGTTTCCTCTACTCTAAGCTCCTAATAATACAATTGACTGGGGTTTGTTGCTGTTTGGCTTTTGTGGGGGGGATTAGGGGAATATTGGATGCTGTGTACCTGGAGAAAAGTTATTCTCAGGTCTCCGGGCAAAAATATTACCTCCGTTTAAAATAGGGGTCTAAGAGAAGGACAATGTTCCAGTTGGTGTTCCAGAGTTCATAGGTGCTCTGTGAGGTATGGAATCTGAGAGGGAAAATTCTGCTTTAGGCCCCAAGGATGGTATTTTCATGCACTTCAATTAAATTTCTCTCTGGTATCTTCTTTCTTAAAACTCTCTCACTGATGAATGGCATCATGGAGTAACTCCTCTGTCCTCAACAATACAGAGTTTAGCAGAAAGTATGGAAACCTACTTCTGTAACTACAACAGGCCCTATCTTTAGGAAATAAGAAAGCATTTTCCTTCCCACCTATAGGGTCCAGATGTTAGTAACTCCCATTCCTTCATAATGTTTCTTTGAACAATGGCAGCAGCTCAGGGATCATCTTGATATTGCTCTTCATTCTGTGAGTGTTCTCCAGGTTAGGAACTATACTGACATCACACCTAGGCCTCCTGCAGGACCCCAGATCCTCACTGTGTCACCAGAATGCCAGACCTTTTCCATCACGTGTCTCTGGTCTGCGTTATCTGCTGTTCATAACCTTAAGTCTTCTCCATGTTGTCTCTTCTTGTGCAAACAATTTTCCTGGAGCTTGTCAGTCTGCAGTTCCTCTGGAATCTGTCTGCCACCATCAGGTAACTGGCTCCAAAGCAACAGCTGTGACAGTGCAGGAGATCAGAGGATTGTGCACCAGACTAACTTTTTCCTTCTTTTTGCCCTCCTTAGAGTTACAGACTGGACATATGGAAGTTCTTCAGAGACAGCAAGAATCCCAGAGCATGTGATAGTCTGAATGGCTTGCCCAGCGTGCTTCTTGGGTATTTTCTACACAGCACTTCTGGAAGCTATTTAGGGTTTACTAGGGTAGAAATGTGAGGTCCTGTCATGTTATAGTATAGGCATGTGCTTTGTGCACTGAACTTGCAAAATTATGTCAGAATAGTATAACTCATGCAGTGATGTCTGCAGACAGCCTGGAACAATAACCCAGCACAGTGCAGACCTTTAATTTTGGCAGAGGTTTTTTCATGATACTCTTAAGTATTCAAAAATAAGTTGTTCTTTTAATATGATGTTGTAATTAACTCTGGTAAGCACTGATTGGGAATTCTTTTGGCAAAACCATTTTTCCCTAGAGGGTATCAGTTCCTATAAAACAAAGTGTGTTTTTGTTTTTCTTTTTTTCCTTCTGCATAAACAGACTGAAAATAGTTAAATAACTTCTGATTGAGGGATTTCTTCTGCTTTCTCAGTGGTTATCTCATAGTAAACATTATGTAAAGGACTTGGAATTGAACAAAATAGGATTATAAAGCTGTATTCTAAACTTGTGACCTAAAACCAGGGTGTATTGGTCTTCTGAGGTGGGATAGACTGAGGAATGTTTGCCAACCCTTTCAGAGAAGAATTTTTTCTAGTATTCAATCTAATCCCCCTTCTTCCCCACTCCCCAGTGCTACTTGAGGTTGTTTCCTCTCATCCTGTCCCATTTTACTTGGGCAAAGAGACTGACACCAGAGCACTTTGTATTTTGGAGAGGCTTCTCTAGACTGCTGTGAGCAATTCTTCAGAGCTGCAGTACAATTCTTCAGAGCTGCAGTACAAAGGGCAGAGCAGAAGTGAGGGGGGCTCCATGTGGTGTGTGAGAGAAGCTGCCTGGAGAAATCAGTGAATCAGTGGATGCCCTTCCTCAAAACCAGTGCATTCTCAGTCACCTGGGAACTGAATACAGTTTTGCACAGGATATGATTTCAGTGCCTGCATGGTGGCAGGTGTGTCACTGGTATCACATTGGTGCCTGGTGGAAGCCAATGTGTCTCCTTGTGTGCTGCGAGGCTGGGGAGAGATGGTGGAGAAACTGAAATGATGCAGCCACTGCTACTATTGTGTGGGGTGTGGTGGGTTTTTTTGAAGGTGTTTTTTGGTTTGTTTGTGGGTGGGTTTTTTGCTGGTTTTGTTTGTTTGTTTGTTTGGGTTTTTTTGTGGTTTTGTTTTTTGATTTATTTTTTTTTTTGTCTTGTTTGGTTTTGAAGTGGACATGCGTGAGTACTGGGTCTGTATGAGCCTGTGGAAGTGAGTTGTTGTGGAAGGTGGGTTGGGGCAGTGTGGGAGCCTCTGGAAGGTGAGGTGTACTCATAGGAAGGAACTGCCTAAGGAGGAGGGGAAGGCCTTGGTACATGGTCTGGAGGTGAGGGAGGTGTCTGGAACAAAGTGTGGGGTTTGGCATGACAAGGCAATGACAGGAATGGGCCCCCACAGTGCAGCAGCACCCTGCCCTGAGGAGCCAGCCAGCATGGCCAGGTAGGTTGGTTTGCTGAGCAAATGCCAAGCTGTGGTCTGGCCATGAAGGGTAGCAGGATGAGTTGCAGCCAGCCATGGGGGGGATGTAGGAAGAAAATTTCTCTGGAAGAATTGTTCCCAGGAGACTGGGACTCACAAGACAGGTAGGGCAGCAGGTGGCTGCATTTCAGCTGCTGAGGTTTGCCACGTTGGTTCTTGCCAGCAGTGTGAGATGGATGAACAGAACTTCTGTGCCTGAGTGTGAGCACTCTAGTGTAGGGCTGCTGTTGTGGAAGCAGTCAGCAGGGAATGCAGAAACCACAGCACCTTTATCCTTAAGCGACTCCGTTGCCTTTCCCATTAACTTCAGGATCAGTTTGAAACCAGTTGTTTATAAAACAATCTGTGAGGTTGCCAGAGTTGCCTTTTGAGTAGTTCCAAGTATTGGCAGTCTGTCTATTGCTTTATACGCTCTCACCACAGATGTTATGAAAACAATCTCCTGCCTCTTGTAACACCGAGATTGAATGTTCTTTCTCACGCTTGCTGGCTCTTCCTGGAGTCCCCAGCAATTCCTGCTTTGGCTAATGAATACCAAAACTTGATGAGAAAGTTTGGCTGCAGAATTCTGTGGGGTCCAGGCTCTTGCCTGCAAGGAATCTCCTCACACTGGTGAGCTGTGAGCCGAAGTGGGAAGATGTTCTACCAGGGACCAAGGCTCCAGAGAAGAGGTATGTCTGGGATTTGGGAACCCTCTCTTGTTTTCTCTTAGATTTCCCTCAGTATCCCTGTGGTCATTAGTGAGGAGCTTGCATTTCGTTAAAGTAGTGAAGCTGGTAACACCAGCTTTTATGTAATGAGAAGATGCAGAGAGCACATCACAGTTCAGATGGCTATCATAAAATAAAGTTGGCAATTTCATGCCTGGCTATAGTGGAAGCTAATTAGCTCAAGTCTCTCTCATCTGAGCAAGGCAACAGCAGGATTATATTGTCTTCCTATTAGGCAGTAGTCTTGCCTGACATGAATTGAGATGTCTGGCGATTCTCATAATTGCATAGAGCTATTTATTTTTTACCACAGCTCAATTGTCTCACTCTTTAATAGGCAGCAAAATGGTAATGAGATCTTCTCCTCTCCTCTTGAATTCCTCACAAGCCATGCTGAGGACTCCTATGCTCCAGTAGCAAAGAGGAGGATAAAGCAGAAGTAGAGGAGAAAGCAATCTCTTTGTCTCTACCCTCAAATCAGCTCGGTGGGAAAGGGTAGTCTGCTAGCTTCTGACTTAATGATGGAATCTCCTGAGTAACTGTTTCATGCTTGAGCCCTTTATTCTCCCAGACTAGAGAATTTGTCACGTCCTCCTGTTACTGCCAGCAGGACCTTGTAAGAGCTTTGCTAACTGTTGTTTGCAGGAAGAGGACTACAGTAGCCTGTGTAATTGGTTTATAATATGCAGAGATGTTTCCTGTAAGGATAGAAGCTGAGGACCAGAAGGTTGAGTGTATGGCATATTTCAGGATACTGGAAGGCTTGTAGTGCTTACAGCTCTGTTGTCAGATTCCATCAGTAAAGGAAAGCCTGCCTCACTGACAGTGGAAGATTATGGTTAGGATCCATGCAAGGACAAACGAAAGTTTATTAAAACTGTAAAGCTCACCTGTTTATAGCAGACTGGTTGGTAACAGAAGCAGAGAATGTCTTGATAGTCTGGTTAGCGGGTTAGGAGGAGTATATTTCATAGAATCATCACAGAGTAGTTTAGATTGGTGGTCCACTACCTCCAACCCCCTTTAATGAGCAGGGATGTCTTCATCCAGGTCAGGTTGCTCAGAGCCCCATCCAACCTGTCCTTGAATGTTTCTAGTAAAGGTATATCTACTACCCTGCTGGCCAACCTGTTCCAGTGTTTCAACACTAGAATTGTAAAAATGTTTCTTCCTTATATGTGATCTGAATCTACCCTCATTCAGTTTAAAGCCATTAGCCCTGTTCTATTGCAGCAGGTCCTAGTGGAAGGTCTGTCCCCATTTTTCTTATAAGAACCTGTATTTGTGCTGTTGAGGCTAAGCCTGCCCAGATAGCAGGGCTGCTATCAGATGTGCCAAGGAGACCAGTCTGACATGCTGCATCAGGTTGAGGGTTATCCAGAATTTTGAAGAGCACAGTGTACAGTAATGAATATAAAGTGTGAAAGCAATTCTAACAGCCCTGGAGTTTTTTCTGCAGAGTTACTTACAAGGACAGTGAGGGCTGGAACGAGAAATGCTGAAGCTGGTGTTTGCCGTTTCCTCAGGAATGAATGAAGGCTGCAGTTGGTAGGATTCTTTGGCTTCAGTAACATATTGCTCATTGGAATTAAATGAGACATGAGTTAAGAATGAGGAGTGAATGGCTCTGCAAGAAGATTCTAGTTTAGGAAAACTTCTGGCACTGGAAATTCTTATTAATATATGGCTGAATTTGTTAGCTGTGGGGTGGAACAGATTTAAGAACACCTCTTACTGCTGTATTCTGAAAAACTAACACCAGAAAAAGAAACAGTGATTGTGGAGTTGAAATGAGCTGAGAAGGTCAACCTATTGACTGGCTTAGGTTTAGACAGTAAATGAACTGTAAATAAAGCATTCTGGTGCCAGTTGGGTAGAAGGTTCTAGAGCAGTCTTTATGATCTTAGCACCCATGGCACAGCAATGCTCCAGGACTGCTTGGAAAACCAGCAACTGTGGTCAGCCTGCTACCTGTGCTTTGTTGCTTGGTCAGGAAGGAGAGAAGTTCAGTCTCAGAAGATTCCTTCCTAAGCCTAGGGTTTATCACAGAGTGGTGTTAGTACCTGCAAGCTATAGGATCCATGGTTCTGTCCATGATCCATGGAAGTCTTTTATTATGTAAAAACAACTCACGTTCTCCTCGTTTTTCCTGCACACCTTGATACTACACCATAACTGCTGAGACCTTCTGTCATCTAAATAATTCCCTTCAGTGTTGCTGTTTTCTTGTTCTGCTGCAAGCTTTGAGGGCATGATAAGAACTGGTCATGGTCTGTACTTCTTTTCCAAAAGTAAAATCTAACCCCAGCTTATACATCCAGTGTTCAAAAGAGTTTGATGTTGCACACCCAAATTAAGCACAAGTCTGGGGCCCCTATCTGCCTGCCTGTACAAATTTCTGGGATTCATGAACAAAAGGAGCTCCAGTTACTTCCTATTCATAATCCTAATTTTAGTTGAAGGCTATTGAGGCACTGCTTTCCTCAAAGTAATCAAGGCTTGGGAGGAGCTTTCTGGCAAGCTTGCACTTACTTTTGGAGACCTACATGAAGGAGTCTGGCTGAAACTCTTTGACGTTTGTATTTTGGAACAAGAATTATATATCCAACCTGGATCCTGGAGTTCACTTAGCTCTGCAATAGGTCTCTGTGCAAGTTCAGCTGGAGCCACTGGGTGTTTGTCACAGCAGCTTCATCATGTTTGCAAGCCCTCTGACATTGCAGTAAAAACTGTTTATTGCAACCTCCTAATGCTGGTCTTAACCGTGGTCTGCTAAAGTCCAGAGGTCTCAGGGTAGGGGTGGTTTCTAGGATGTTACTGATGGCTGCCCATTGAAATGGGTCTCTGAATACAAGTTAGTTTGGAGCAAGTTTATTCCTA